>JXCR01137526.1:24933-36548 GCA_002079205.1 Phalaenopsis hybrid cultivar | reverse complement strand
TAAATTGCTTATAAATAATAAACAATAAATGATTCACACTAGTTTCACAACACATACATATGACTGAAGACAATTTAAGGGATAAAGTAAAACAAAATTTGCATATATGTGCTACAATCGACGAACTAAATACCTTAGTAAGTTGTTTAAGAATATTATACAGGTGTATTTAATCAACTTTAATTAATTGCATGTGCTTGAATAAATGCATTAAAAATTAAGAATTAACATTTGAGAACGTTTTGTTGACATAAATTGAGTTTAAAATCAAACTTAACTCATTTCTTGGAACTTGTAAATAAATTAAAACTAATAAAAATCTTTTTTTCAAAATTTTAATTCAATATCATTAATAGTGCATGCTCTCAAGCAAATCAGTCTGATGTTCCTCTTAATAAGACNTTAAAACTAATAAAAATCTTTTTTTCAAAATTTTAATTCAATATCATTAATAGTGCATGCTCTCAAGCAAATTAGTCTGATGTTCCTCTTAATAAGATCATAATTGACAAAACTGTGTATACTCTTAAGCAAAGTTGATTCTTCGCAAGCAAGCACATTGTGTTGACACGATAAAAAAAAATAAAAGTTAAACCAGTCAGTCCCTGATGTAATCGTGTTGATTAAAAATCTCAATTGGAGGGATTTATTAAAAAAAATTAATGAAAGCTCCTAAATTTTAAATATAAATATAAATCATTAAAAAATCACCCAAAATTAAACAACAAAACTAATTGCCTTCCACAGTGATTTGTCGATGATGATTTATTTAAAATAAAAGTGAGCTCACAAATGTCAACGTCATTAATTTTGAGTAAACTTTTATAATTACTCTTAAATGATACCACACTAGTAAGGATGCGGTCAGTGTCATTGGTCCACCTGATTATACCATCAAATATCTTTTTTTAAAATAACGGCTACGAACAAAGCCCTCTGAGTGGGTGATTTATCCCCAAATGACACTACTAAATTTTATGAGTGCACTTTATTGCCTATTACGTGTAAAACATAGAGTGCATTTGATAGGACAAAAAGCTCTTTGTTAGCTAATTTTAAATGAAATGCATCATCTTAGAAAAATATCCATCCAAGGCCTATAAACTTCTCTTGAATGAAACAACCTATGGTTGTTGATAAGGATCTTATTGTCATNAATTTTGAGTAAACTTTTATAATTACTCTTAAATGATACCACACTAGTAAGGATGCGGTCAGTGTCATTGGTACACCTGATTATACCATCAAATATCTTTTTTTTAAAATAACGGGTACGAACAAAGCCCTCTGAGTGGGTGATTTATCCCCAAATGACACTACTAAATTTTATGAGTGCACTTTATTGCCTATTACGTGTAAAACATAGAGTGCATTTGATAGGACAAAAAGCTCTTTGTTAGCTAATTTTAAATGAAATGCATCATCTTAGAAAAATATCCATCCAAGGCCTATAAGCTTCTCTTGAATGAAACAACCTATGGTTGTTGATAAGGATCTTATTGTCAGNGAGGATTTATGTTGCACTAGGCAAACAACCTCGAAATCCTATGGATTGTTGTTTAATTTCTAGGAAAATGAATAGTTTTGCTGTGGAAGACGTGTTATGCTGTTGAAGATGGCCGTGCTGCCCACCGCGCTAGCTCCAAGCTCACCGACATTACGAGTTTAAGTTTTCTAGGGTGTCCAGTTATAGTGTCAAATCAAACGGCCCTATAGTTGTAGTCCTCTAAACATCCTATGTAAAAAAGAAAACATGCTTGAAGCTATAAAATATAAAGTGTGCAATGCAGGAACAAACAATAAAATGCACATGAAACAATAGTAGGCAAAAACAGGAGCAATATAACATGCTATACATGAAGAACAATAACAGGTTAAAACAAGAGAAGTGTAACATGCATTACAGTACGGTAGCAGGTAGAAACAGGAAAATTATAACATGCTATACAGGAAGAACAACAGCAGGTAGAAGCAGGAAAATTATAACATGCTATACAGGAAAAACAACAGCAGGTAGGAATAGGAAAATTAAGTGTTGTAAAATTTAAAGCAAACCTGTACGCCCGTGAGATCCGATATTCCTTAAGTATAGCAAGCCTAAATGCGTCTTAAAAAGCAAAATCCAGAAGAAAACGTCATCCAGGAAATCCGAGGAAAAGCGGAAAAACTCGAGAAACTCAACGAAAAAAGAGACTCAAGTAAAAGAAAATCCTCAAAACTCCTGGGGAAACCCGAAAGAAAGGAAAAGTAACACGAGTGCCCTGTCCCAAAGCTTCGATAAAACAAAAAGAAGATTCGGATGAGGGGGACCGCAAGCACTCGTATGGGACCAGGCTCAGCTGTATATTTATTCTAGAGGATCCACGAAGGCTACTGGGTCACCCGAATGTATAGAACCAGCCACTCGTCTAGAAGGGTGTCTTGAACCTCACTTAGAGGGCTATTTCCTAGCCTAAACAGGTATTCGTCAGGTGGACAACCAACTTTAAAACATATTTTAAAATTTATGTTTTTGACATACGCACAAATTAAACATGCAAAGAAGAGTTATCAATTTTGTTTCGTAGAAAAGTACGTTTTCGTATGAAAATGGTTCATCAAAACTTTTCTTTTTTTTTTAGAAATTTTTGTTGTCCACGAGTCGATTACACTGTGGGGCGTGCGACTGCCAATCATCTGAGGAGCTTCGAGCCAATTCCCGCTAGACTTATGTCGGCGAAGGATATCATATCCTATTGTTCATCAAATGCTTGGATCTTGATGTTATAAGATAAGACATCTTTCTGCTCTATCTTCGGTGTGTCTTTATCATCAACACCGTACGCTCCAAAACAACTACTTGCGATTTTGCTTGATGGTTTCACGTATAGCAAAATGCTATACGTAGACACTTATGCATCAGACATAAGCATCAAAAGAACGAACTAGAAAGCAAGGAAAGAAAAGAACAAAAATGGGGTGAGAGAGAGGAGACACTGATCCATCTAAAACACCGAAAATGAGAATGGATCGNTCAAAAGTTCAACAGTCTCCCGACAATTCTTTTGTTTAAAGGGCATCGATGGATGCTGCTAAGCTTTACCACTATGCTTACAAAAATGTGTTTAGTTGGTATCTTGAGAATTATGACTGAGGGTCTTTATACTCACAAAGCTTTAAAAAACATGCATAATATTCATGTACATGTATTCACTCACAAAGGAGCCCTCTTTGGGTTGACACAACTCGCACAAGTTCTGAAATTACCATGTTTAAAAAAGATATGCATGTGATTTCATATAGTTGCACAAAAAGTAACCGTGTAATGGAGTCCTCTCGTCATACCAACATGACAAGCACATGACTTGCCAACGATGTTTAAAAGAGCATGTATGAAATTTTATGTACTTTCATTAAAGAATACATAGGCATAAGAGTTTTATTGCTGCATTGGANGAAAAGCTTCCTATAAGGGCAAGCCCCTATAGTTAATTACATCTTAAGTGACCGAAGTCACCTAAGAAAACTCTCGATAAAAATTAGGGAATATTATCTTCAACGAAGTCAAAAGGATAGAACTTTTCAACGAAATCAGACANCTCGATAAAAATCAGGGAATACTATCTTCAAAGAAGTCAAAAGGATAGAACTTTTCAACGAAATCAGACAAATAGGTGTGAAAGGGGAAATGCTCGAACCTGGAACATTGTTGAGGAATCCAAATGAAGAGAAACTATGGGAGGCCACAGATCCTGAGGAGAGCCTCAGTGACTTCCCAGTTTATTCTATGATTTGGCTCCAGTTTTGAGAAGAAATTATTAAAGTGTTTATCCTACCAATTTTATTTAATTAGGGTTTATATTTGCGTGACATAGCCACACAAATCGCATGGGAGATATGAGGGTTTACGTCGTATCGGACGACAGCCTTGGAACCTAGAACGAGTTAGGGCTTAAATCGTGCAGTAGAGCTATACGAATGCCTAAAGAAAAGGTGAGAACGAGTTTAGGGCTTAGATCGTACAGCAGAGCTATACGAATGCCTAAAGAAAAAGGTGGAAGAACGAGTTTAGGGCTTAAATCATACGGCAGAGCTATACAAATGCCTAAAGAAAAGGGGGAGAGATTTATGTTGCGCTAGGCAAACAACCTCGAAATCCTATGGATTGTTGTTTAATTTCTAGGAAAATGAATAGTTTTGCTGGGGAAGACGTGTTATGCTGTTGAAGATGGCCGTGCTGCCCACCGCGCTAGCTCCAAGCTCACTGATATGACGAGTTTAAGTTTTCTAGGGTGTCCAGTTATAGTGTCAAATCAAACGGTCCTATGGTTGTAGTCCTCTAAACATCCTATCTAAAAAAGAAAACATGCTTGAAGCTATAAAATATAAAGTGTGCAATGCAAGAACAAACAATAGAATGTACGTGAAACAGTAGTAGGCAAAAACAGAAGCAGTATAACATGCTAATCATGAAGAACAGTAGCAGGTTAAAACAAGAGAAGTTTAACATGCTTTACAGTACGGTAGCAGGTAGAAACAGGAAAATTATAACTTGCTATACAGGAAGAACAACAGCAGGTAGAAGCAGGAAAATTATAACATGCTATACAGGAAGAACAACAGCAGGTAGGAATAAGAAAATTAAGTGCTGTAAAATTTAAAGCAAACCTGTACGCTCGTGAGATCCGATGTTCCTTAAATATAGCAAGCCTAAATGGGTCTTAAAAAGCAAAGTCCAGAAGAAAACGTCATCCAGGAAATCCGAGGAAAAGCGGAAAAACTCGAGAAACTCAATGAAAAAAGAGACTCAAGTAAAAGAAAATCCTCAAAACTCCTGGGGAAACCCGAAAGAAAGGAAAAGTAACACGAGTGCCCTGTCCCAAAGCTTCGATAAAACAAAAAGAAGATTCAGATGAGGGGGACCGCAAGCACTCGTATGGAACTAGGCTCAGCTGTATATTTATTCTAGAGGATCCACGAAGGCTACTCGGTCACCCGAATGTATAGAACCAGCCACTCGTCTAGAAGGGTGTCTTGAACCTCTCTTAGAGGGCTATTTCCTAGCCTAAACAGGTATTCGTCAGGTGGACAACCAACTTTAAAACATATTTTAAAATTTATGTTTTTGACATTCGCACAAATTTTAAACATGCAAAGAAGAGTTATCAATTTTGTTTCGTAGAAAAGTACGTTTTCGTATGAAAATGGTTTATCAAAACTTTTCTTTTTTTTTTAGAAATTTTTGTTGTCCATGAGTCGATTACACTGTCGGGCGTGCGACTGCCAATCATCTGAGGAGCTTCGAGCCAACTCCCGCTAGACTTATGTCGGTGCAGAATATCATATCCTATTGTTCATCAAATGCTTGGATCTTGATGTTATAAGAGGAGGTTCGAGCCACCTCCCGCTAGACTTATGTCGGTGAAGGATATCATATCCTATTGTTAATCAAATGTCTGGATCTTGATGTTATAGGATAGGGCATCTCTCTGATCTATCTTCGGGTTCGCCTTTATCATCCGAGGAGGTTCGAGCCACCTCCCGCTAGACTTATGTCGGTGAAGGATATCATATCCTATTGTTAATCAAATGTCTGGATCTTGATGTTATAGGATAGGGCATCTCTCTGATCTATCTTCGGGTTCGCCTTTATCATCAACACCTTACGCCCCAAAACGACTACTTGCGACTTTGCTTGATGGTTTCACGTATAGCAAAAGGCTATACGTAGACACTTATGCATTAGACATAAGCATCAAAAGAACGAACTAAGAAGCAAAGAAAGAAAAGAACAAAAATGGGGTGAGAGAGAGGAGACACTGATTTATCTAAAACACCGAAAAGGAGAATGGATCGGTTCTCAAAACTCATATCGAAAAGACCTAGAAAAATAGGGCCCCAGGTCTTTCCTAACAAGCATAAAGGGTCACTTTGCGCTGATTTTTCAAACCCCAAAGACGTAGGATTGATCAAGTCAACCAAATACTTTTCCAAAACAAGACTTAGAAATCTCCCAAACTTCCCGAAAGTAAAATAACTCGGAGAATACCACCACTTGTACTCCCAAACTCATGTAAGAAATCGGAACATTCCAACTTTCAATTTAATCAATAGCCTCATATATCAAATAAGCATAAAATCTTCCCAATTCTGTAATCATTCCCACTTTTAACATTGAGCTCATTTAGTTCCTAAAGTGACCTTAACTTCCCAACGCCAGCTACACTAGAAATTCATCCTGGGGGCAATTCAAAGAGACGCAGATTAATNTCAAAAGTTCAACAGTCTCCCGACAATTCTTTTGTTTAAAGGGCATCGATGGATGCTGCTAAGCTTTACCACCATGCTTACAAAAATGTGTTTAGTTGGTATCTTGAGAATTATGACTTAGGGTCTTTATACTCACAAAGCTTTAAAAAACATGCATAATATTCATGTACATGTATTCACTCACAAAGGAGCCCTCTTTGGGTTGACACAACTCGCACAAGTTCTGAAATTACCATGTTTAAAAAAGATATGCATGTGATTTCATATAGTTGCACAAAAAGTAACTGTGTAATGGAGTCCTCTCGTCATACCAACATGACAAGCACATGACTTACCAACGATGTTTAAAAGAGCATGTATGAAATTTTATGTACTTTCATTAAAGAATACATAGGCATAAGAGTTTTATTGCTGCATTGGAATAAAACATGTAGATACTAATGTGGTATTGACCCATTTTTTTGCCTTGCAAATGGTTATTATTGTTCTTAATGCCGATGAAATCAAAGAGTCTCATCTTCTCATTTACTTTTATTCGGCTTGTAATTAAGCAATCACTCCCTTCATATCAAAATTGTTGGAAACACAAATCATCATCCTAGGATCAATTTCCTTTATCATTTCATATTGATAGAAATGTTGTAGAAGTTGTCCTCAGAAACATTTGAATTCAACCCACCAATGGTTGTAATAGTACTATTTGACCCTCTGTCTAATTAACTTCGTACATTTTGGAAAGAAGTTACTTATTTCTCACAGGCCTTGATGAACAATACACTCCATTCATTTCAGATATTGCAAGTTCGTTGGCAGTTATAAGAGAGAGGAGAGAGTTGTGAGAGTAAGTCGTACAGTTTTTTGAGGAAAGAAGCAAACATGACTCCTATGAGTGGTTTTAAATATAAGTCTTTCTTGGCTACGAGGGGGAAGTTCAAGATAGTCGGGAACAAATTGCAACAAGAGTAGTGTCGGCAGCTAAAAGAAGTTTGTGGGTCGCCCGTAATAAGCTGTTGGTCGCTGGAAGTGAAGTCCCGNATGAAAGCCTCTTGATGCCGTTAAAATTTCAACAAGTATGTAAAAAATGGAGTGAGATGTATGTAAAGAATTAAGTGACGCATATATAAAGAATAAAGTGACATGTATGTGCACTTCTCATATGACTCAGGCAACCAAATCTTGCAAATTTTTACTGATTGGACACTAAAGGTTTTAGATTTTTACAAAAAGGCCACACAAAACCTTTAGATTTTTACAAATAAGCAAAGCTAAACTTTCAGATTTTTTTTTACAAATGAGACACTAAAGCCTTACGATTCCTACAAATAAGCAAGCCAAACTTTTCTCTTCTCAAGAATATTTAGCAGGCATGGTATATAGAAGAAAATCTGGAGCAAAAAAAACAACTTCTAACATCCTTTCTAGCTAAAGATAAACATTCCCGCAAATGTTTTCTCAATCAGTTTGTTCAAAAACACACTACAAACATGAGAATTAAACAACAACTTACATTTTTTTATTAATTAATTCCATCAAACAAATACCATGCATAGGATATGTTTTCTACGAGTAAGCAGCCAACCAAATCAAAGATATAAACCAGATTGATTGATATGCATGAATCGACTCCTAGTAAAAAAAAAATCATTGCAGTAGCTCTCATGGTTAATATTAAATAGGAAGGGAAGATGGGNATTGATATGCATGAATCGACTCCTAGTAAAAAAAAAATCATTGCAGTAGCTCTCATGGTTAATATTAAATAGAAAAGGAAGATGGGCATAAAGCATTGACAACAACGCTAGTTGCTCCAGTATTGCCTCAAGAATCTCATTCGTCATTGTTCATTATTTTGTAATAAAGACAGCAATGTTACTGAGTGTTTAAGGGAGGGAAAGAGGCTACCTCTTGGCGCAAATTCAAAGTAAATGAAGAATAGACCCAGAAAAACTTCTACAACACTTTCTTCTATCAAAGCTTCAATCTAAAATATCAATGGCCAAGCAAGCAACCAGGCAACCAAGCAACCAAACAACCAAGCAAAGANTTCTTCTATCAAAGCTTCAATCTAAAATATCAATGGCCAAGCAAGCAACCAGGCAACCAAGCAACCAAGCAACCAAGCAAAGATATCGAGTGAACCAACAAGAAACCGAACAAGCCACAAAAATCCAGCAGCACTTCCCCTTTCTCTAAAATTTTCGGCCAGCCTTAGGAACTCCCCAAAATGGGGTTTTTATAGCAAAAGAGGGAGGAGGAAGATACCATCGCTCACCTGGCTGGTGAGCCGAGCCAAGAGAAGCGACAAACCTCGCGTGAGAAGATGACGACGAGAATCACATATNTTTCTCTAAAATTTTCGGCCAGCCTTAGGAACTCCCCAAAATGGGGTTTTTATAGCAAAAGAGGGAGGAGGACATCGCTCACCTGGCTGGTGAGTCGAGCCAAGAGAAGCGACAAACCCGCGTGAGGAGATGACGACGAGAATCACAGAAGCGTGGGAGGGGAAAGCCGGAGCGCGACTGGAGTAGGTGAAGACAGAGCGCGTGGTGACAGGGAACGGCCTTTAGGCAGAGCGACAGACGTACGGTGGATGGGACCTCAGGTCGATTTCTCGCGACGAAGAGGAGCTTCGGTTGAGGCGAATGCGGGAGGAAGAGGTGGACGCGGGAGGAAGAGGCGGACGGACTAGGGCTCGGGTGAGAACCATTTGGGGATCGAGTGNAGAGCGACAGACGTACGGTGGATGGGACCTCAGGTCGATTTCTCGCGACGAAGAGGAGCTTCGGTTGAGGCGGACGGGGGAGGAAGAGGCGGACGCGGGAGGAAGAGGCGGACGAACTAGGGCTCGGGTGAGAACCATTTGGGGATCGAGTANAGATCACAACAATTTTAGCATTTAACTAGCAAATTAAAACTAAATGAAATGCGAAAGGTTAACACATCAACATTGCTCAATTAATTTTACAAACACAACGTGGATGGATGAAATCAAAACAAATACTAATTCAAAGAAGTTGCAAGATTAGTTATAAAACATAAACAAGATACAAAAGAGTTTTTAAAGAAAATCACCCGAAGTTGTATTTGCCAAAGATCTTCTCTCTTCCTTCCAAATGCTCTCCTTAATCACAATCACACACACTATGCACTTCCCACTCATATCATATCTCAACTCCCTATCAAAAGTCATTTTTAATAATTCAAAACAACCAAGAACCACTCGTCCAACTCCTTGAACCGTTAAAATTGAATGGAAACTATTTCTAGTTGGGTCATAGTGTCGTGGTGCTGTGATGTAGCATTGGGGTCCCAAGCTCTCAGGTTTCTAGCTTCTCTTTTTTTTTAGGGATCAGTGTTGTGGTGCTGTAAATATTGTGCTGTGGTGTTGCTGCAACAACTGTTACAACAACTGCTACAATAATTCTGCTATAGTTCTTTTTACTTGTCCTCTTCAATTTATTGTTACAACAAATCCCTATCATGCATTTTCAATGTTACAAACACGTCTGCGTTGTTTGTATTGGTAATGGATGACATTCAGGTAATCCCAATATGGGTCGGGGGGGGCAGCTAAGACTTACATGATGTTGTGTTTTGTTGTTCATCATCTTTGGTTGTGTTTGATTGAATCAGTCGTGGAAGGTTTTTTCTAAGAAATATCGATGTTCTAGATGCATCAACTTGATTTGTTCTGCTAAAATGAGCCATGCATTCGTTAGTTTGATTACACTTGAAGCATTTGAGTCGATCTTAAGCTCTATCATGTCCGTTGTGCATCTTCTTTTTTGCATTGGATCAATTTGGGTTATGGCAAAAATTATTCTTNATTTGTTCTGCTAAAATGAGCCATGCATTCGTTAGTTTGATTACACTTGAAGCATTTGAGTCGATCTTAAGCGCTATCATGTTCGTTGTGCATCTTCTTTTTTGCATTGGATCAATTTGGGTTATGGCAAAAATTATTCTCACAAAATTTCAGATTTTGGGGATTATTAAATTATTTTGTTGATGAAAGAAACCTGCTTGCTATTTTTACTTTCAAAGAGGTTGATTTTTGCCCAAGTTAAGAACTGAAAACTCAGGATTGTGATTTTTTGTGTTTTTATTTTGCACCTTATCCTAAGCTGTTTTAGAATCTAATCATCTCCTCCTAAGAAATTTACATCCAATATTATATCAGATAGATCTACACAAGTTCTCTTAGAAGCTAACTTATATAAAGAGATTTTGTCCACGACTGATAGTGAATATTATACAATTCTTGTAGGTTGGCAATGTTCTTTTTTGTGATGTTTCATAGAGTAATTTCCAGGAAGTATAATAATTATGCTCAAACTTGATGAATGTCAAATATTTATTTCTTAGGATCATTTTTTTTTTAAATCAAGCAAATTGATGTGAAATTCTCTACCTTTCTAGTAATAGCAATTTTTCATAGCACCATATGATTAAATCTTTGTTATAGTTTTGGGATTCTTTTTATTTTAACTGAGTTGAATGAGCCAAAAGGATTGTTAATTGCTTTTGGAAATTCATTGACTTGCCATAATCTGATAGCCATTCACTGCTTTAGGGTCTGTTTGTAGCAGACGCGCTTATTAAAAAGTTTTTGCGGGGAAGTTGTGTCTGTTTATTTTGTGTAGTTGTGCAACAGCTGTACTGTAGTTGTTTATGTTAAAAAGACATTTATGACCTATACTATTGCGTTGTTTATAACAGAATCAGTCATGGTTACACATTATACATTAAAATATGTATCCAATTTGAATATTACATAATAAAAACTGTCACCTCACTAAACAGTGAGTAACAAAACAATCAAAATTAAAAATAAAATTATTAAAATAATATTTAATTTAAAATGCAAACAATTAATTGGACGAGATAATCTCTACTACAACAAAACTCTCCACTTCTGATCATTATTGGATCCTACCACCTGAAGAAGTCACAATTCTCTTATTTATACTTTGGACACTTATAAAATTATCTTCCATAACAATGTTGTTGTCACAAAGTAAGCAATGAACATTGAAATCCGCAGTAGTAGTATAATACTTTAGAGGTACCAGAAGACCTTGAGTTTATCTGTTCTGAAGGTTTAAAACCACACATCATAGATCCTTAGATGCAACGTTAGTAAAAAAGAATAATAGAAATACACATTTAAACTTTTATGAAGTTGTGAGGTCTCAGAGCACAAAGTAAAAACAAACGAATAATTTGTCACTACAATAGTACAGCTTAAAAAAAAGGTTATTGGTTGCCTTTAAACCATGTAATATCATGCTCGTATGTGTGACAGAAGCATATCACTACAAATGTCATCTAGAAATACCCTGAAAATCATATGACCGGAGAAAAAA
>JXCR01137524.1:199456-221523 GCA_002079205.1 Phalaenopsis hybrid cultivar | reverse complement strand
TGGTATCCTCCTAGCCTAGCCATAGATTTAGAGACTAAACCTAAGATTAACCAATGATTTTCTATGCACTGTATCAGGGTAGAAAATTAAAATTGTTCCTATTTGGTACAATATATATTATAAACATTTATCTCATCTCATTTCACCAGAATTTCATTATAGTGGGAATGATGCTTTTTTACATAAGAAATCTTCATTACATAAACATATTTAGTAGATTAGTAGTTATTATTCAAAATTTGCATTTTCGTTTTGCTAATAGTTAAGTAATTTAGTTTGGTTAATATCTCAACATTCAAAATTAGTGACAGTGATTTCGTTTGCTTTTCTATAAAATTCCTGTTAAAATTTATCATTGCTAACTTACACCTTCCCCGTGGGATCGATATTTGGGGCTTAAATAAAAAGTCCATTATTACTTAATAACGATACGTATACTTACGTAGAATCTCATTATTAATTGCCTATAATTATATATATTTTACACAACTTATTTTTCATATAAGGATCAAGTTTTTAGCGCTGTAGTGGTGTCAACTTCATAAATCCTTACATATCAAAATTGGGATCAAGTTTTTGGCGTCGTTGCCGGGGAAGATAACAGTTAAATTTAATTAAATTAAATAGTTTTGATAAATTAGGAAATTTAGATAATATATATATACAAATATATAAAAACAAAAAAAATCAAAGATCAAAAAATAAAAATAAAAAAGAAATTTATTTAAGAGTTTATTTTTAAAGAATTTTACTTTGCTTACTTTATTTGTTTATGCAAAATATTGGGTTTGAAAGTTTAGTACCTTGCGATTCAGAATTAGAACGTACTATCAAAAAGATTCAAAAACAATAAAGAGAAATTAAGAATTTGAAAGAAATGACAAATAATATAGAAAATCCAATAAATGAGAATCAACAAAGACCTTTAAAAGATTATGCAAATCCGACAACAGATAAACTTCATTTAACTATTCAAAATTCTGATATTGCTGCTAATTCATTTGAGCTTAACCTGCTATTATCCAAATGGTACAAAATAATCAGTTTGGAGGATCACCTACTGAAGATCCTAACTTAAATATTGCTAGTTTTCTTGAAATTTGTGCTACATTTAAATATGACGGAGTGTTTAATGATGTTGTTAGGCTTAGAATTTTTTCTTTTTTCATTAAGGGATAAAGCCAAGGCTTGATTAAATTCATTAGCACTTGGTTTTATTAGAACTTTGGGAGAACTATCACAAAATTCTTGGCTAAATATTTGCCACCCTCGAAAACTGCTAAGCTTAGAAAGATGACATCTTTTTGTCAGTTTGAAGGGGAATCGATATATGAAGCCTGAGAAAGATTTAAGGATCTTTTTAAAAAATGTCCACACCATGTTTTGCCAGATTGGTTAATAATTTAAACCTTTTACCATGGATTAGTAGGATCATTAAGATCTATTATAGAAGCTACTACGAGCGGATCACTAATGCTTTTGATGAAGCATATTCTTTAATTGAAGAAATGACTACTAACAATTTTCAATGACCCTCTAAAAGGGTAAATCCTAAGAGAGTAGCCAATATTCATGATTCTGATGCAATGTCTATTTTGGCATCTCAAATTGTTGCTATTTCTAAAAAGATTGATCAAATAGAAGTGAGCTATTCTCAAATACCTCCAGTATTAGAGGAAAATTCACTAGGATAGATTATTGATACTCAACCATCTTATGAAACCTTAAACACTATAAATAATAAAAATAACAATCCCTATTCTAACTATTTTAAGCCTGGAAGGAAAAATCACCCTAATTTTAGTTGGAGTAATTATAATAATTCAGTGAATCCATCTGTAAATCTAAACAATCAAGGAAGTCCTAAATTTTGACCTTATTATCCTCCAGGATTTAACTCCAATCCTAACCCACAAGTTAATGAAAAAAAGTTGACGATGGAAGAAGATGTTGAATATGGGAAATAGATACATAATCAAGGGGCTGCTATTAGAAATTTTGAAAATTAATTATGACATATTGCTACTGCACTTAGTAACATATCTTCTGGAATTCTTCCGAGTACTATGGAAGTTAATCCAAAAGATCAAAATAAAGAACAAATTAAAGCTATTCAATTACGAAGTGGAAAAGAAATTGAAATAAGAATCTAAAGAGAAACTGAAGTTGATGAAGAGAAGGAAGAAATTGAAAATGTTCAACAGGAAAATAAATAAACACAGGTTCCTTTAGAAAAACCATTACCTCCGTTTCCTCAAATACTGAAGCAGAAGAATAAAGATAAACAATTTACAAAAATTTTTGGAAATACTTAAGAAGTTAACAATAAATATTCCTTTTGTTGAAGCTTTAGAACAAATGCCAAGTTATGCTAAATTTATGAAGGATGTACTAAATAAGAAAAGGAAGTTTACAGATCATGAGACCGTTGCACTTAATGAAGAGTGTAGTGCTAATTTAGAAAAAACATCCTGAAAAATTAAAAGATCCTGGTAGCTTTATTATACCTTGTGCAATTGGTGAAAATTTTTATGGAAAAACTTTATGTGATTTAGGAGCGAGTATCAATCTTATGCCCTTATCAATTTTTAAATATTTAGATTTAGGAGAAATTTTTCCTACTACTATANTTTTTGCTCCAATGACCCTAATTCATCATTCCTGCAACAAAACATCAAAAATACATTTCTTTAAAGTGCATTATCATTAAAAATAATATAAAATAGGTATAAAAATCTCAACATATTTTCCTTTGTTCACCTCTCTAACCTCCAAGGCCTCAGACTCTCTCAATTTTTGGCCAAAATGTTCTTTTAAAGTTGTGGATGAGCTTTCCCCAAGAGTTGCCTAAGCATCCCTTCAAAATTTGGCCTTATCCAAAGCTTGAGTAGGCATAACCGTCGATCTCGCCGTCGGCGGCATCGAGGGCACCGTCGGCGGGCTTCTGATGAATTTTATCTTATAGTCTCGGTAAAAACTCACCGTCAGCGGGGTCGAGGGCGTCGTCGACGGCCAAGTTCAATTCTCCACATTTTGGTCCTTTTTGCTCCAAATTCACTCCTTGCATCTTTTTGCTCCAATGGCCCTAATTCATCATTCCTACAAGAAAACATAAAAAATACCTTTCTTTAAAGTGCAATAACATCAAAAATAGTATAAAACAGGTATGAAAATCTCAACATATTTTCTTTTGGTCAGCTCTTTCTCCCTTTTGGTTGAATTCTCTTAACATCATTTTATCGGTTGTAAACTCTTGAGCTTTGATGTCCGAACAGGCCAATGTTCGTAGACTCATCAAGTTGAGTGATGCTACAAGATCTACTAAAACTCTGGACAACACAAATTTGTCAATGTTAATAGAGATGTAGAGTGGTCGGTTGTGGTCGATGGTACCAAGCAACAAATCTTCATCTGTGAAGGTCACCCTAGGATGTTCTTTCAATGTGCAAACTTCACCTGAGGATGTGTTGGCAAACTGAGCTAAGCAAATCTCTAGGTTGAGCAATGTTGTAACCAAAGACTCTCATCTCCTTTAACAGGATTAGAGCGTCATAGATGCTTAATCGGGCTAGCAACTTCCTAAGATGAGCTAGCACGTTGTAATCCACTTTATGTTGTCCTCCAATTTTCACTTGATTTTGTGGTTATTCCACTGGTGGAAGTGGAGGTAGTTCTTCTTAAGTTATTATTTATTTTCCTTTATCCACTGGAGCTGTTCTTGGGGGTAACACTTTCCCGCTCCTTAATTTTATCTCTGTAATTTCTTCTTCTTGAGGTACTTTTGCTGAATTTTTTGGTGTTTATTCTTTGTCGGAAATATCTAAGTTGATGGCAAGCGGTGCACCGTGGTGCTCGAGGATTGGCTCCTCACTCCCAAGGCTGTCATAGCTGTTATCGTTGATGTCTCCTTCTGTATTATTATGAGTTTGTTAGACTCAAGTATGATTTGAGGATCATTTTGAGAATCAACATCAAAGTTAGATTGTTAATAATCGATTACCTCATCACTAGAAATAGTTAACACATAGCCAAAATCATGATCATTATATTCATAAGACCCCGGAGGGGTAAAAAGATAATCATACAAAGTCAGAGGTTTGAGGATTTTCTTCCCTGAATCTGAGATAACTAATCTAGCAGAGGCAGCCCCTATCCTACCCTCCGTGTTATTAATCTTTTTGGTAGTGTTATTCTTCTTCTTTGTCTTTGACAATGACGGATCTTGTGGTGAAATCTTCATCTCAGGCTTGGCAGGTTGAAGTCTCTGATCAGAAGCTTGCTTTGATGCATTTTGGATTTGATTTGATATTTTCTTAGATGATTTGCTCCAAACTTCACTCCATCCATCTTTTCCAATGTATGTGGAAGATTGTTTCGATGAATTTTGGATTTGACTCAGAACCCTCTTGAGTTTGTCCCAAGTCGTACTCCATCCATCTTCTCCAGTATATGGATCAATCGGAGAGATTGGTTTGGCCAAAATCATATTTATATAACCTTTTTCAAGTTCTCTTAAATATTCTTATGGGATCGTTATATTCCCTTCTTTAAAATTCTTTTTGAGCCAATCCTTAAAGATGAAGCATTCTTCTATAGTGTGTCTGAGCAATCGGTGATACTGGTAATAATTTGGTTCATCCTTTTTATCAACCTCTTCGAGCTTCTTTGGATCTGGTAGTCTGAACACAGGCTTCTTCATAAGACTTCTGAATATTTTGGATACGGCTTCATCTTTGAAATAATATACCATTTTCTATCATTCTGCCAATAATATTCTCTTATTCCCTGTTTGAGGTGACCCTTCTTGAGGTGGTCGCTGCCTGGACTGGCTATGTTGTTTCTGAGCCTGCTGGGATGAAGACTTACGAGGATTTTCTGCATATATCTTCATTGGCTATTTTTCTTTGTCAACAGTCACTAATGTTCCTTATTTCTTTTTAAACACTCTAGTTTCCTTAGACTTCTCATGTGAATCTATATGTTTGATTTCTTCTTGAAGACTGTTGGCTTTACTAAGTAGCTTCTCAAAGGATTTGATGGTGAGTCCCTTGAGCATGAAAGCTACTGGGACATGAATGTTTTTGAGTAAAATCTCAATTGCATGATGTTCCTATAGCTGAGGTTAACATTTCATGCTAATGTTTCTCCACCTCAAAATATAAACCACTAAAGTCTCATAGGGTTTTTTCTTTTCCATCATGAGCTCTCCTATAGAGAAATGGTGTTGCGCTCCAACAAATCCTTTCACAAATAATTGCTCCAACTTGGCAAATGTCTTTAATGATCCATTGGGTAAGTCAGCATACCAATCGAAGGTGATCCCCGAAAATTTGCTGATGAACTGCTGGAAGAGTAAAGCTTTGTTATTCCTTGTGTTGCCACAACTTGCTCGGAAGTGTGTTATATGTTGTTTGGGATTTCCAGTCCCATCAAATATTTTAAAGTTTGGGGCCACGAAACCCTTAGGGAAGGGTACGTCATTAAATTCTTCTAGGTAGGGTCTACCCTTTAGAATCAATGCACCACCCTTGAATTGGGTTAAGGCCTCCCGAACTTGTTCAACCATTTTCTTGAATTCCTTCTCTAACATGACACCCGATGGAGAATCCTTCTTTTGTTGCTCATCTCTGTTTGCCGAGGCAACTTCCCTTCTTTCATCTGTAATGTGTATTATCTCCGGTTGGTTAACATCTGGAGATGCTAGTTGAGGTGCTTGTGATTTCCCTTGAATGGTGGCCATGGCGGTCATAGTTGTGGCCATCTCTTCTATCATTTTCTCCAATTAACTGACTTGTTCATCCCTTATGAGGATAGCCCTACACAGCTCATCTATGGCATTCTCTTTAACGAGAGGTTGAGCCTCGCACGCAGATGTAATCGCTCTAGATTCAATGACATGGACATCCATGAAATCTTCTTCAAGATATTGATTATAGTCAAAATCTTCATCATTGTTGT
Source organism: Phalaenopsis hybrid cultivar (assembly GCA_002079205.1). NCBI lineage: Eukaryota > Viridiplantae > Streptophyta > Magnoliopsida > Asparagales > Orchidaceae > Phalaenopsis > Phalaenopsis hybrid cultivar. Next base: position 215,565 of record JXCR01137524.1, on the reverse strand, counting down.
CGATGGAAACTCCGTGTTCCTGAGCCAACTCGGAAATCACGGCCCTGAGCTTTTAAATTTTTTCTTCGATCACTGATTATTTGATTGCTCTAAGATCTGGAGGACCCTGCTGGACCTCCTTCTCTTGTTCTTCCATTTCACTAGCAATCGCTGCTACGACGTCAGATACTTCAGACCTTGGCTTCATTCCATGATCTTGCCCTGCGGGCTTACCGGACTGTATTGGTACAGCGACCTTGGGTATCCATACCTTTTTCTTTGATAGTGATGTCTCAGGATGAGGTGTCCTATCAGAAACCTCGGGATGTCGAGGAGAAGTATGCTCCTCATGGTGCATACCAACTACGGTACCGGGTAATTTCTTCAGCTTTTCCTTTGAAATTTTAGGAATTTCTCTATGGTGTGTGCTTGGTAGAATTCTTGGACCCATTCTTGACTTAACTGGTCTACGTCCTGTGGTCCTGGCAACAACAGACTCGGTGGTGACTATGGTGGTATCAACTCTGCTCCCCAAGCAAAACCAGACATGAATACAAGTAGGCAAGGCCTCAATTAACTTTTAAGATTGTTTAGCGAATCTGACGTCCTTTAAGATTTCATTTTTCATGCGAGGGGATATTGCATGTCCCACTCGTTTAAGTAGTTCACTCACTGAACAACCTTCTTTGGCGGCTAGCCTCTGAAAAACTGAACTGACTCGGGTGATAGGAGTATGTTTCTTTCTCTCCACACCCTGTCGATGAAGTGATGGTAATGCAGCGGCCATTTTCTGGATACTTTCATACCTGTTGGTATCCATTAAAGGATGGAATCTACTTCCTTACAGAAGTGGATATACTTTCAGTAATTCTAACTCCTCTTGGTGAGGCTTTTCCTCGGTAGGTATTTCCTCAGAAGTCTAGGAATTAGTAGCCCTCTGAATTCTCCTGTTGTGATTTCTCTTTTGAGTCCGGGTTATTGGTGTAGTCTTTGAACCCGACCCAATTTTGAATAGTGGTGGCGGGACAACTAATCCCTTAGTCGGATCTTCAATGATCATCACTTCTTTCCCTTTAGCAGCAACGGGGACAGCAGGCTTGGTAGGTGTCACAGCGGCAGTAGTCTTGGCTTTCTTATAGGAAGGGAAGTCCTGAAGACAGTTCAGGTTGAACTCAGTAGACGGCTTCTAAACTTTTGGAGCTGTGACTTTCATTATGGTGCATGGAACCTTCCCGAGGATAACATTGAGGTCATCAAATCTGGCTCCAAACTTTATGGTGGGAGCAACATTGCGGGCTTCACGGCTTGTTGGCAAGTTGCAGGAAAAGGTCAGCGTTGGGTAGGCCATTGCAACAGCTTTAAAATAGAAAGTTTTGGGGTTAATTATATGGCCACAACCTTGTAACCTTTAGTGCAAACACTGAAAATATACAGAAGTTGGTCTGTAGACTGGGTAAATTTTAGTTTTGGGTATTTTAAAAATTTTTGGTAAGAAAATAATTTAAAAGTAGAAAAATTTAATAAATTTTAAGGTGTGTGCAACACAACACAATTTGATTTAATTTGCAAAATAGATAATCAGACTTGGAAGGGAGATGTGAATTGTATAGGACCCAGTACAGGATCCATTTAGCAACACACAATGCCCAGTTGGAACTAGTCATCGACACACCTATTGGGGTCCTGACCCCACATGAACATTTAAAAAGTCCTTAATGGCCTCCTAAACCCCTCTATTCAAAGGTGATTGAACAGGCAGTCCTGAAGTCCAAAGAGTTGGTTGTACTTTCTCAAGACAGAAATGGGTAAAGTATATCAATGGAAGAAGGGTAATTTGGTCCAAGAGGGACATGGACACATTACTGATATATGAGGATAGTACTTTCCTGATTTAAATGGAAAGAGAAACTTCTTCCCAGTGAGGTAGACAGAAGCTGTAGAGTCCAAAGGGAATGGTTCAAATTTGAAACATTTATTGTAGAGTCCAAAGGAGAAAGAACTAGGGGATGTCATAGATCTGGAGGAGAACCTCATTGACTTCCCAATCTATCATATTGTTTGGCTTTAGTTTTGTGGAGAAATATTTAGGTGTTTTATCCTGCAGATTTTATTTTTTAGGGCTTACATTTGTATAAAATGATCACACAAATAGCCTGGAACATGTGAGGATTTATGTCGTGACAAACGACAACCTCGGAATCTTAGGACGAGTTAGTGCTTATATTGTACAATAGAGCTGTACGAAGTCCTAAAGATGAGGTGAGTATTTATGTTGCATAAGCAGACAACCTCGAAATTCTATGGCTTGGTTGTTTAATTCTAAGGAAGGAATGGTTTAGCTGGAGAAGCAGGTTTTTATATTGAAGATGACCATGCTGCCCACCATGCTAGCTCCAAGCTCCTTATCATGATGAATTTAAGTTTTCTGGGATTCTAAGTTATGGTGTCAAATCAGGTGGCCCTATGGTTGAAGTTCTTTAAATTTTATGGGGGATGTTAAAGTTAATTAGAGCGACACCGGTTAGGATCATCTGGTTCCCTCATTTTGTCACACTATTTTCTATTAGATTCACTTAGTCCAAATGAATTTATTAAACTCAACTTAATGAGTTCTATAATTTCATTTAGACCATGGGAAGCCCCTTTAGCAACCGTAGGTTACCTCCTCCGAAAGATTCTCGGTCATTCGATAGAGGCGTCTTAATGTAGTTGTAGTTGTTGTTTTTGTGATGTTTGGATTAAATTTTGAGTTGTTTTATATTTGAATATTTTGGAGATGAATTTTATCTTGGTTGCTTTTAGTTTTAGTTTTGGTTTTGTAGCTATCATAATAGTTTTAGTTTTCATGTAGGGTGACATTTTGCCCCTAAGGCTCTATCACTTCATAATTTTCTAAATTTAATTCAAATGAATTTGAAATTTTTATCTTACTTTAAGCATGGGTCAATCAAGACATAAGAGGAGAAAATGTGATTTTTCAAAATTTAATTTAATATACATATTTATTTTAATGCAAAAATAAGATTTTTCAAAGAAAATTCCATAACTTGACCAAGACAAAGCCTAATCCCTTGAAATTTTTATTGGAGGTATACTTAAACCAAAGAAGCATTGGGACCAAATTTCATGATTTATTGAGTTTTTTTTTGAATTATCAGAATTATTTTAATTTGTGGACTATTTATTAATTATAAAATATAATAAGAGTTGAAAATTAACTTTTAAATTTTTATTAAATCTCTCTAATGTTAAGGAACACATACAAACAAATTTCACATTTTTTTTTATTTTCCTTTGAATTTTTAGAATTATTTTAGTGAAAATCCATTTTTAGCCTTAAAAAATTATTTTAAGCTTTAAAATTGAATATCTTCATTTAAAAAATTATGAAAAGTTTTCCAATTGTTCCTAAGTGCTTAAAAAACAATTTAAAACATTTTCATAAATTTTATTATTTTTGTGATTTTATCATTTTTTAATTATTTAAATATTAAAAATAGGCTTGGAAATGGAATTTTTATTTTAATTTCAAATTTATTTTTTGAAAATTCCTCCGATCACAGAGAACTCCAAAAACAAAATTTTATAATTTTTTGAGTTATTTTAAATTTGTAAAAATCATTCTATTAATAAAAATGTCATTTAACTTAAAAAATCAATTTGAGTTATTAAATGAGCTCCAAATGTTTTGAAATTTTTATGGGGAGTTCTTTGAACTTTGAATCTTAGTAGAGATTAAAAATCAAGTCATTTATATGTTTGTGTTACCAAAATTATTATTTTTTTGTTTTAGGGTTGGTAGAAATTAGGTATAACCCATGAAATATTTTCCAAAGTTCTCTGGTCATAGCAAACCTTCCAAAATTTTCTTGAAATTTTCTAAGCAACATGCTAATTATTATGATTAATTTATGCAAATAATAGACATAAAATTGAAAAACATGGATCTCTGTCTAGATATCTCCTCTGAATTTGGAAAATTCAAGGAATATTCGCTAAGACAGAGGCAACAACATGTTAAAATTTCAAGTCATGGTGAAACATCTACATGCATGGAGAATCAAAAGACTCAAAAAAGTATTTAATTAATTAAAATAAAACATGCATCAAATGGACTTCAAATTTTTTTCACATTGTTCTCCTCTATTCACTGAGCAAGAGGGTATTTTTATTTTATTTTAATAATTTTTCTACATCAAGATATGAACTTTTGAAGTTAGAGAATATTTTCTAAATTATTTAAATCCCTATTTATCTATTTAAACGCGCGGCGCCATGTCAATATACGACGGCTTCAAAGCTCCACGCGGTGCGCTCCTATTTAACTTTGTCATCCACCTCATTGGTGACTAGGCCGGCCGTTCGCGTAAGGAAGCATTGTCCGGATTGATCTCATCCGTTGATGAAATAAATGCGCGATCGGATGGCTCTCCGTCATCGTCCCCAATGACCTAGCCTGAGATCCATCCATATTCAAGACTTGATATCTCCCTCATTTCTCAACCAAATTGAATGAATTTTTTTCTTGAAATGCTCGTCTAGACTAGAGGAACATATCTATATGTTTAAGATGCCATGAAATTATGCCTAATAAAATGGAGAATCAAAATAAGCTTGGGAGGAGGAAGTGTTCAATACCTTTGCTCTGAGAAGGGAAGCTTCGATCAGAGGTGATCGGTATGTTTGTTGGGGTCTAAGGAGGCTAGAGATTGAGCCTCTTGTTGTGGTGAAAGGTCTAGGTATGAATTCAATCAAGCTTGATTTCAGGTGTTGGTCTAGAGCTATGCTAAGGTCTCTATGGAAGGGGGATTTGATGGGGCTTGACCTTCTTTCACTGTGGTAAAGTTGTGGGTAAGTTTTATTTGAGTTTGGTGGACTGTGAAGGTGTATTGAGCAATGTCCTGATTTTAGGCAGAAGTTTGAGCTCAAAATTGAGGTTCCACGGTGGGAATTAGTGAGGGAAAGTGGTTGTCTTGAGCTAAGGAGGTCTCAAAGAGTCTCTGTGAGTAATTTGGAGGGATCTCTTAGAGAAAATTTCAACTCTACCTCCATGGCTGTGGAGGGGAGCTTTTATAAAAATTTGTTTAAGGGTGGCTATCATGGCCAATTAGGGGGTGCAATGTGATGCTTAGGTGAAGGACAAAGAGTCTTTAACATTTGATTTGGATGTGGTGGCCTCTAGGTTTGAAATGGGTTTGATTCCATGGGGGTGGCTCATGGTTTTGGTGTTTTCCGACCACTAGGCCAGCCAACCAGGCCAGGGGAGGTGGCTAGGTGGTAAGGTGAGCCAGGGGAATATGTCAAAGCAATTAAATGAGTAAAGGTTTAACTTTGGCAAAAATATCCAAGGCTTAAGTAAATATGGAATCAAAATCCCTTGATTTAGGGGACCTTTTATCCATGTCTTAGCTTATGTGGTTTATGGGGTTTAGCTTGGTCACTAGGGTCCAACTAATGGCTGTGGAGTCATTAATTTGGTGACTTTGGGGTGGTTAGGCTAATTTTAGTGCATGGGTCCAATGTGGGTTCAACTAACCAAAACTTTGGTTTGGGCTAGGCTAGCCATGTCAATTGACCCAATTTATTGATGCATTTGATGTAGATGATTTTAATGAACATATTTTGTGAAGGATTGAAAGGATTTTGAGTTCAATTGGGGGGTCAATTTGGAGGATTTTGGAGAATTGGTCATTTTGGGCATGATGGGCTAGACTTGGGTCTAGAATGGGCTAGCCTTGGGCTAGATACAAATTTATTGTTGCGAATGGTCAATAGGAATGCCATGAAGAATTTTCAACATAAATTGGGTGCCAATTTTGGGGCTAAATCATTCAATTTGGTGAAATTGGAGGCATAGCCAACTTGGGGATTTTGGACTTAAGTTAAAATTAAATGAAATTGAGGCTTCACCAAGGCCAATTGAAGATCAAGTTTGATTTTTAGGAATGCTATAAAGAGTTTTCAACATGAATTATGACAAATTGAGTGGGCTATGAGTTTAATTGGGTGAGATTAGGTCATGTGACCAAAATTTGGGCTTTTGATTTGGATCAAAATTTCACTCAAAGTATGGGCCAATTGAGCTTGGATTTGGTTTAAATTGGTCATATGAAAGGTGAATTTGAGTTTAGAATTGAAATTGGGGGAAATGGGGACCAATTTGATGGACATTTTAGGTGGATTTGGGGAGATTGGGCCTTTAAAGGTAATTTTAGGGGTTTTGGTCAAAATGGTCAAAATGGCCAAGTTAGGTCATGTGGTAGTTGAGAAAAGTGAAATTGTGAATATTTGGAGTATTTTAGGAAATTTTTGGAATTTTTGAAATTTTGGGCTAAGAAGGGATATTTTGGTAATTTGGCAATTTTTTTTAATAATTTTGGGTAATTTGGGTATTTTCAAAAGGTTTGAAATGATTTTTTAATAAATTTGGGTATTTTGGGTAAATTTGTGAATTTTGGCCAAATTTAGGGTCCCAAGGGTATCTAGGTAAATTGGGAGAGTTTAGAGGCAAAAGAATAAGTTGGGCATTTTGGTAGAGTTGGGGTGCCAACCACCATAAATAAACCATGAACCAATGGAAACCCCATTTTGGGTCCTCTATGTACTGGTCTTAACTAAACCCTAGCCTAGGGCCAGTGGGTTTAGGGGACCATCTACATGAGTATCCCAAAAGTATCAAGGGACCAAAGTCAAAAAATTTTGGTTTGTACTTATGAGTGGTTGTGAGTGAGGTGATTGCTGGTGAGTGCCTTAGCTCTAAACCAACACTCAGGGCCAACCCTAAGGTCCAACAGTCCTATAAGAACTCTTCTTTAGCTCCCTCATAGTGACCCCACCTACTAAGTGCTAGAGGTTAAGACCAATATGTAGAACTTCAAGTTGAGTAAAGAGGAGTTTAGAATTTCTAATGGTGAGGGTTCCTTTTCTAATTTTCTAGGAATAGTCAACAGGAAGTCCTATGACTAAACCTTAGGCTACTAAAGAGGAACACTACACCTTAACCAAAAATGAGGTCAAAAATAGTTTTGGGCAATGCAACTTTTAAAGAAATATAATCTAATGATGTCTCTATTAGATGCTTCTAGGTGACAGATCATTGATAAAACAAATAGATTACCAAAAATACTTATACACTCAAAAGAGGGTAGGTGGACACATGTTTCTTATTGACGCATAAACAATTACTTAATTCTATTAATCTTCTTACTACTTATGTCATTATCTTCATTTTACCTTTCTTTTGCAATGAAATAGATTCATGTTCAGAATTTAAATTTTCTTAGATATTCTCTTATTTTATTAATGTGATCGTATTTTTACCGACACTTAATTGACTTTGAAAAATTATTACTTGTGAGGTTAAAATCTGTTTTGAAATAAAATGACTCAGGAGAGTTATGATTTCACCCAACTAGTGAGTACTACATTTCATATTGGGCAGAGCCGTTGTGAAAAAATATATAGAGAGACAAGATTTGATGGGTGTACAGTTAATGTTTCTAGGGTGATAGACTAGATCCTTTTTATCACATTGGCTTAGATATTGGATCATAAGGGTCTCTAGTAGGTCCTATAGAGAGGGTACAATGGATAATTTGGAGGTGAGAGACCAGAATCTACTCAACACTACTACACAAGCTGGTGAAAAACTCTAAATTAGTCAATGTTCTTTCCTAGCACCAAGAGGGGGTAAGTAGTATGCTTCTATTTATCTTTGACAACATTGTATTTTAAGCTTTTCATTCCTACACATTATCTAGGTCATTGCACGAGAAGGGTATTTTTTAACATCTTAAAATTTTTTAAACATATCTATCCAGAAAAGTTATCTTTATTTCCAGAAAAGTTATCTTTATATTTAAAATTTTCATTTATAAGTAGTTGTTAGAAAAAGAAATTTTATCGACATTCCAAACTAAGGCCTGATAGTAGTAAACTAGAATTAACTTAAGGGGTTTCTTACCTCGCTTCTCTGTGGGATTGATACTGGGCTCATAAATAAAAACTCTATATTACTTGAAATGATACGTATACTTGCATAGTACCCCTAGTGTGTAAACTATTTTCTAAATTTTATAACATTTCAATTTTGCACACTAGCTGCTAAATATAAATTGGGTCATATTTTTTGTCATCTTTTGGAAGCTAAATTACTGTGTAATTACGGGTCGGGTTAAGTTTTTGGCTCCTTTGTCGGGGAAGCAATGGTAAGAACTTTACGAGAATTTTAGTTGAACCTGTAAGAACTAGATTTGGAAATTATAGTATTATTATATAGTGTGTTTAATTATTGTGTGTTTATTTTAAAGAAAAATCTAAATTAAAAAAAATATTTTTGATATCTGTCCTATTGTTAAGTCTTTAAATTTGTATGTGTAGTTTAGGAGCTGCAGACCTTGAATTTTATGACTCAGAATTGGAGAGAACTTTTAGAAGGATTATGAATCAGGAAAGACTCCATGAATTTATGGTAGAAATGACGGATAGACAGAATAATGAATATTCAGATTTGGACTATAATGCTAGTCTTTACCCTCTATTATTGAGGAAAATTCATCTGGACAATGGATTGAAATAAATAATTCTTACTCTGATTATTATAACCCAAGTTGGAAAAAACATTTGAATTTTGACTAGAATAATAATTTTGGAGGAGAAGACCAATTTTGGGAAGATAATCAGTTCAATCGGACATGTAATTTGAATAATCAGAGCGATTTTAATGATGAATTTTCTTTAACTCATAGATTTAACTTCAACCCAAAGAAAGAGGAGAACGAGATCTTCTTAGAAGAGATTGTGATTCAAATGAAGTGCCAGCTAGAGAATGAAGGGGCCAAAATTAGAAATATAAAAAACCAACTAGGGCACATTGTTAATTCAATTAACAGTTATCCTCCAGAGATTTTATTTAGCGACTCTAAGATAAAACTTAAGGAGAATAATAGTGAGCAAGATAAAGATATGAAATAAGAGATGAAAGAGAATCGGAGGATATTGTTCAATTAAATGCAGAGTTGAGAAAAAGAGGAAAAAGTGATTGAAAGACCAATGGAAGAAATTCTTAAGGAATTAAAAAAAAGCTATTTCATCATCCAAGATAAGTATAGAGAGACTACCTTCACCATTTCCTCAGCCCCAAGGGGAAGCATTAGAAGATAACTTGAAACAGAAGAGCAACCTAGTAGAATTTGATTCAGAATTTGAACTATCAAAAGAGAATCCGATCCAAAATTTAGGAGATCTAGAATTATCATTAGAGATCCATTTTATATGAATTGTAAGGATGATAATAATATGAAAATTGAGAAAATCTTTAAAAGAATATTGGATCTATAAAGAAACATGAGGAACAATGTTTTTAATCATTTTGAAAAGGAAAAGCTAAAATAAAAATTAAAATTTGAGGATTTTGTAGGAATCCCTGAATCTGAAAAAGATTGGGAGATTGAGCAAGGATTAGTTAAATAAAAATTTGATCCAGGAAGAACCCTTTGTTGGGTTAGCGACGTTAAACCTAGCGCTTCTTGAGAGACAACCCATGGTTATCTTTTGTCAGTGTGTTTGTGAGATGTAATTTCTCAAGGTTTGATATGTTTGTTTTAGTACAGATTGATCAGTTTGATTGATGTTGGTTGATTTTTTGATTTCTATTGAATTGATTTGATCTTTATGTGTAATTGTGAATTGATCAGTTTGATTGATATTGGTGAATGTTTGGATTTTTTGTGGTTTGATTTGATCTTTTTGTGTCATGAGGGAGGTGACTCCTTAACTTCTTATGACTAGACTTATATTTGTTCTCTTATAGTAGTTGGATTTATGAGTTCACTATGACTTAGGTCTCAGTCAGATTTGAGTTTTATAGAAGGCGCCATGAGTTTGGACAATGATGTTCCATCTTAATTTTGTTACTTCCATTCTCTGGCTTTGTTTTCATTCGGTAGGGTCGCGAACCTATTTGATGAGTAACATGTGGATGATCTTAGATTACCCTTATAATCATTAGATGTGCTTAATTAAAGGGATAAGGTGACACCTAAGGTTGGTGTGCGCAAGCCAATATGTCAGGGATAATCGTACCCATGGGATTAGACTCTATAAAATCATTAATAAGTACCCAATATATCTCGGTTAGAAATTTAAAGTAAAATACTAAGATGTGATGAGTTAAAATGATGAATTATCCTCATTTATCATGTGTGCTTGTGTTATAACAATATAAAGAATTTGGAGAACACTTAAAAATATATTCCTATGCTGATTCATGTTATGCTTTTAGACCTTTCTTTAGCTTAATTTTATTCTGGCATGTTTAATTTAGATTTACTTTCTATTATAAATTATTTTGTCCTTATGAATACTTGTAGATGTTTCTAATAGACATTTGTAGTAGATAAAATTTCTGAACTATTTTTCTTCCTGCTTATATTTTCTATACTAAATGTTATATATGTTAAAAATCAAGTTTTGGGGAAGGAAGAAAAAAATTAATTTCAAAATTAAAATACTTTCTTTTAGTTTAATATTATCGCAAACATGTTTCAGGATATATTTATTTTCTTATGCAGTCATTCTATCTGATTATTCATGTTTATGAATTTGATAATATGTTATAGTTTCCTATAAATTCAGCTTTTATTTCTCTTCCTACTACATTTTATGGAATTGATTGCAAAATATTTAAAAATTTAAGTTTGGGGGAGGAAGAAAAATAAACTTTAAAGTTAAACTTTATTTGTACTCAAAGAAACTACAATTAATTTTTTTTTGTTATGTGGAGTTATTTTAAGAATACTAAAATTTTAATTATAGAAACGTAATAGGAAAATATTGTAGGGGCTTTAATAAAACGGATGAAGCCAAAGTTAAGATGTTTAATAGAAAATAGTAGGAAAATGATTTTAGTATTTAAAGTAGGAAAATTTGAATTTTTGAAAAATTAATGACTTTTAGAATAATACTTTTTGATGAATTTATACTCTATTAAAAATTATTTTTCTAATACTATATTTTAAGTTAAGGAAAGAAAATAAGTTTTTAAACATAGAAAAAGGATAGTATAATTCAAAATCATTAAAGACCTATCCAAATATAATAATCCTCACTTAAAGAAAAATGTCAGGATTAACAAAATCCTGAAAGAAAAGAAAAGAAAAAGAAGAATAAAAAAACAGAAAAGAAGAAGAAAATAAAAAGAAAAGAAAAAAAAAGTGTGAAAAAGGGAGGAGAAGTATGAGGAATAAAACCTAATTAAAAATTAGTTTCACTTGAAACTTTCAAAGGAAGAAAACTTATGATCAATCTTAAGCTTAATTTCTGTAAGTATTAGTAAAATTATTATTTTTAGATGTCAATTCTAAAATTAATATCTTTCTAAGAATCCAAAGTTTGGAAAATTTTCAATTATTTTTGAATCAAATAGAAAATTAGGATTCCTAAGTTTCATACTAAATATTCTTATACCTTTGATATCATCTAATTTACTGTAAATTCTTCTAAGCTGGATTATATCATTTCTAGAATGTACTTTTTCTATGTAATAAAAAAACCCATTAACATAAACCAACATATTTTTAAAGTTGTAATATTACTTGAGGATAAGTAACTTTTAAGTTTGTGGGTATAATCCACCTTAAAATTACATGTTTTTAGTGTACATTTCATTATAATTTTATGTATATTTTTTATGATATTTCACTTTAAAGGAATTTATTTTGCATGTTTTTAGTTTAACATGCAATAACTGGAGTTTTAGCAAAAATGAAGCAAAAATGGTGCAATTTAGAGCCAAATTGAGTAAGGAAGAAAATTTTGACTTGGCATATTTCGATGTCTTTCTATGCTTAATAAAACTTACATTTATCGCATGTTTTTGAATGAAATTACAATTAAAAAAAGGTTATTTTCTTGCTTATTTTTTAGATATATTAATTTAGAGTGAAACAAAGCTGAAATGGTGCGAAACAGAGTTAAAACGGAGTGAAACATAGTGAAAAGGTTGAGCTTCCCTGTAGAGTGGCGCTATAGTGCTAGTATAGTGTCAGACACGACTATAAACAAGTGCTATAGTGTCTATTCTTGTGTCATAGCACCCTAGACGATTTTTGGACGGTTTTTGGTCGATTACGGGCCATTTTGGGACGTTCTGGAAGCTTCTGGACAACTTACATGCCCCATGGAGTGGTTGAATGAATTTAGATAGTTGGTGTGGCTTTTGAATGAAGAGATGTGTCTCTTGGAGTGAAAGGGTGTGTCTTTTGGATGAAGAGATGTGTCTCTTGGAGAAAGGAGGGGTTTTTACTTCTGTTTAAATAGAGAGGCTTGGTGCCTCTCATGACAAGTAATTAGGGGAGTTTAGAGAAGTAATTAGTAAGTTTTAAGAGGAGTTTTTAGAATAAATTTAGAGAGAGTTTGGTGTGAATCTATGGAGATGTAAAATTCTCTATTTTATGGAGAGATTGGAGAGTGATTTCGAGAGATATGAGCAAGGAAGTATGAGCAGCGCATGGATTGACAAGAGACTTTGTTGGAAAGATTTTTCTTCTTTCTTTTAGATGGAAAAAAATTAAGTATTGTGTTCTTCATTTTCTTGTAATTGTTGTAAAAACTTTTTAGTGGATTTTATTTCATTTAAACAAAGTTTTCTGTTGTGTTTTATTCATGTTTCGTAAGAAGTTTTCTTTACTCTTTTCTTTTAATATGAAGGAGTGACATGTGTAGGAAATTTTTTTTCATGATAGAATTATTTTTATTTTCATGTGATGAGTAATATCTCCTTAGCTTCATTGACATAACTTAAGTGGCAATAGGTTATGTTAAAATTTGTTGTAAGTGAAAATAAGACTCGGGAGAACAGTGATCTCGTAATTTGAGTGCATTCACATTGATCGGTTGGCTAGAAAAAAAGTTTAGGTGGCAATGCAACTTTTAAGGAAATATACTCTACTGATATATTTCTATTAGATGCTTTTAGGTGAGAGATAGTTCACAAAACTAATAGATTACCAAGCATACTTATACATTCGAAAGAGGGTAGGTAGACATATGTTCCTTGTTGACACATAATTAATTATTTAATTCTATCAATCATTTTACTACTTATAACATTATCTTCATTTTACCTTTCTTTTGCAATGAAATAGATGCATGTTCAAGATTTTAGCTTTTCTTAGATATTCTCATATTTTATTAATTTGATGGTATTTTCACCGGCTCTTAGTTGAATTTGAAAACTGAACACTTATGAGGTTAAAATCCGTTGTGAAACATATGACTCTAGAGAACTATGATTTCACCCAACTAGTGAGTACCACATTTCATATAGGGCAGAGCGGTTGCGATCACCCGAGGAGAGTGCAAATAGATAGTGGGATAATATTTGATAGGCATAGAATTAATGTTTATAGGGTGACAGACTAGATTCTTTTTTATCAAATTGGTTTAGATTTTGGATCGTTAGGTCCCTAGTAGGTCTTATAGAGAGGGTACAGTGGGTAATTTAGAGGTGAGAGGCCTGAATCTACTCAACACTATTACACAAGCTAGTGAAAAACTCTAAATTAGCCATTGTTCTTTGCTAGTACCAAGAGGGGTAAGGAATATGTATGCTCATATTTGTCACTGACAACATTATATTTTAAGCATTTCATTCCTACACATTATCTAGGTCATTGCACGAGAATGGTAGTTTTTAACAAGTGGTGAGAGAGATTGTGACAAATAGGAGCAATCATATTATTTAACCTTACTAAAGATGTTATAAAGAACATTGGTTAATATAAAGTTTGAATAGTTCTGTAGACGGGCTAGACAGGGAAGATACTAACTCTCACTCTAGAGTTCCCTCTTATCCCTCCACCTGGAGGCTAACATCTCGCATCAAAACCCAAAACAATAGACTAAATTAGGGGGATTTAGCCTGTCACTCTAAAGTCCTCTAATTCTACACCCATTAAAGATTATTTCCCTATTTATTTGCACTCAACCATATGGACTACATTCTCATCCATACAATCTCATGTGATTATACCATAGTTGATTGAAATAACACCATCCCGGATCTTACATATTCTCACAACAGATTTTAACATGTAAGTTGATCAAGTTTACGTGTAAATGAATAACAAAGTAAAATCATCACAATATATTCTCAATCTATTTAATTTTACATTCTACACATGTATACTAATTTATTATAAGAGGAAAGTGTAAAGAAAACTACTCACTACACATGGAGAAATAAAAAGAACTTTTCATTGAACAAGGCTTTGAAAACGTACAAACAAAGTTCTAGATTCAAATCAAAATACAACGAAAATACTTATCTTTGATGAAAGTGAAACTCTCTTTGTATAGTAAAAAGCAATCTCCTACAATCCTCTCCAAGAACAAAGTGAAAAGAAAAGAAGAAATCTCTCACTCTCTCTCTTTCTCTTTATCCTTGCCGCCCCACTTAGGGCTCACGCCCAAGCCTTCTTCTTCTTATCCAAGTATTCTTCTCCTCTTATAATTGATTCAAGGGTACAAGAGTTATTTTAAGAATATTTCCAAGCCTTTTTTGATAATTTTCCAAGAGATTCTTAAGTGTCTCTTCAAAACTGTCCATATTAATTGAATCTTCCAAATGGTGTCTGAATTGCCTCTTTAAAACTCCTTATAACTACCCCAAATTCTTCTATACAGTCCATTTTATAATTTTCAAAGAATTCCCTAAGAGATGCACGAAGCACCTCTTTAAAAAAACATCAAAATCCGATGTATATTCTAGAAGATATGTTGAAAACCGTCACCGGTGCCTAAGCATCGTTTTTGGGCGCTTAAGCGCCCCCCTCTCTGTATGGTGGTGCCTAAGTATCATTTTAGGCCCTTAAGCGCCGGGCACAGGCACTTAAGTGTCCGGTTTAGGTCCCCTTCGCTCCAGTGTGCTCCGATTGAATCCGATTTGCTCCGTTTTGGTCCATTTTTGTTCTTTTTGCTCCAATCACTCTAAATTCTTCAATTTGATGTACCTACAACAAAAAAAAAACAAGAAAACATACTTTAAAGTGTAATATCATTATAAAATAAAACATAAAAATTAGTACATTTTTAGGCGTATCAGTAGGCCTTTTGGTTTTAAATTGGGGTGTAGACTGTAAAAATTTTCATTGGTGTGACCAAACATCTTGCAGTGATTGCAGTAACAGGGTTTCTGTTCAAAGATAATAGTTTACCAATACGCATTGTGAGCAGTGCCCAACCAGAATTCATTAATAGCTGAGAGAGTATTGTCTCTCTCCACTATAGCAGCAGAAGGCCTTGAAAGATTAAAGTTGGAGATATTTAGTTTCATGGGTCTACCCAACAAAGCTCCAATAAAGAAGGGGACTTTATGGTTGAAAAAATGTAACTTCAATCCAGGGAGTTTAAACTAAATTGGAACTATGGGGAGCTCTTGACTAGGATCAAACTGAGGTGTCCAGTTTATTTGCTTCATATGTTTACCTTCAATGGGGATAAATTTTTGAGTAGATTTTTGCATAATCCTGCTCTTTAGCTAATTGTATCATTACATGTCTATCATCAAACAAACCCACTTGCCAGTTACCAACTAGCTTGAAATCTTCAAAGGTTTTCTTAATAGCCTCCATTCTTGGGTGACCCAATAGAAATTTCCCAATAAAGAGAATTTACATTTTTTAGAGAGGTCAACCACTTCAGATTCTGAAAAAGTATGAGGATGATTCCCACCTTTTTTAGACCATCTCTTAATGAGATTGCACTCTCCTCTAGCTTCAAAGGCATCATTTTATGCTTGTGGAAAGATATGTTTATCACCTAGCATTGAACTCCCTGCATTAGAAGCAAGAACTTTAGCATAGGTGGATCTCCCAATAAAGTTGGGGTCGGCCTGTAATAGAGCAGTGGCCATGGATTATAGAGTCACAAACTCGAGCAAGGGTGTTAACAAAACCACCATAGAGTAGAGCAGCTAGTTGAGCACAAACCATAGATAGAGAAAACCCACGGAGATGCAGACAAAGCTCAAACCCGCCAAAAACCAACGAAAAAGTAACTTCAAAGTTCAAAAAAGAAGAGCATAGATAGCCCCCAAACTCTCCAAACCACCAAAAAAGTAAAGCCAACAA
>JXCR01137524.1:165538-197373 GCA_002079205.1 Phalaenopsis hybrid cultivar | reverse complement strand
TCGTTTTCGTCTGTTAGGAGAAGGTCCTTGCTGCAGCTTTCATTTTATCTTTTACTTTTATGTTTTTGTTTGGACAATTCATGCCTGGAATTTTGCTGGTTCTTTTTCTACAAGTTTTTTTTCTTTACGAGTTGATGGAGATTTCACGGTAGTTTGTTCGGAGGAGCTTCGGAGGGGGTTATAGGAAAATGATATCGTTTTTTGTTAGTTTGCCTGTCAGTCGTTATAATTTTTCGACGGTGCATCAATTTGCCTTAATAATTGAAATTATCAATTGATTGCTGCTTTTAAAGTATGGAAGATCGCAGGTGCAAGATCAGACTGGAGATGGAAATAATCTAGCTTAATTCTGCATTATTTCTTCAGCTTGTCTAAGTCTCTCTGCTTCCTGCTATTTTGGAAAGATTAAGCATAAAATACATTTTTTAGAACCTTTTTTCTATCCCACAGAATGTTAACTGGAAGATTCCATCATAGTTTCATTACTTATATAAAGTAATTTGACTTTATTTCTCTTTTGAACTTTAGGAAGAGTTCTGTATTTAATAATCTGGTTGATGGAGTATTATTTTAATTGCAATAAGTTGGTAGCGGTAATGTATCCTTTTCATCAGAATCTCACAAGTTCACCAACAAATCTAATATAAATGCACCTGATTGAAAAGTTGTTTTACTTTGCGCTTTTTTTACTNGAGTATTATTTTAATTGCAATAAGTTGGTAGCGGTAATGTATCCTTTTCATCAGAATCTCACAAGTTCACCAGCAAATCTAATATAAATGCACCTGATTGAAAAGTTGTTTTACTTTGCGCTTTTTTTACGGTCCCGGTTGGTGGAATAAAACTTGATTTGAATTTTGATGGTAGAAATGGCTTTACCTTCTCATTAGAAATTTGTTTATACCACAAGTGCTAACTTACTTGTATTTTCTCTGAAGGTTCCTATCTTTATGCTGTGGAAGGCTTGCCTGGGTTTTCTATTTCTCATCACGAACTGTTCTATCAGAAAGTGATTCTAAGATTTTTTATACTATTGTCCATCTTATTCTGGAAAATTTTGATGGCCTCTCTTTGTGACTTTTGTGGAGGGCAAAGATCAATGGTATTTTGTAGATCCGATGCTGCATCTCTTTGCCTGTCATGTGATCGCACTGTACATTCTGCAAATGCGCTATCTCGGCGGNTATATATATATATATATATATATATATATATATATATATATATATATATATATATATATCTGTGTGTGTATGCATGTGCTACATCTCTTCCCTTCTTTTCATGCAGCTTTAGAAGAAGCAATGGCAACGCACATATCCCACAAATTTCAATGGCTGATGATACAATTTTTATTTAATAGCCATTAAATTAAAAAACTGGTTCAATATATGGCTTTCCTTTCTTAATAGAGTATGCTTATTTTTTCTCTATATTTTATCATAGTAAGACTCAATAAAAGTGCCCAAATTTCAACCAATAAGTGGAAGGGGGTATTCCACTTTTTTGCCTTCTTAATTTTCTCATACACCCTCCTTTCTTACATGGTATCATAGCTAGGTTCTATCTAAGCAATGGCAAACAACTATTAAGAGAGCCCTAATTGACTTCGGCAAAGGAAAGTAAATCTATTCACCCTCCACTTTAACAAGTTATACCATCATTCTGAAAGTCTTCATAGACCACTCATCGCTCCAAATCACTTTGTACAAACTAAATGGAAAGATATTCTTTCAATAGTCTCGCTCACTTTGGAATGTCGATATGGGAAGACAGATAATTGAATATGTAAATGATACCATCCATCAACCTGAAATAGTTGGCCCTTCTTTTCCATTATGGGATACCAAAAATGCCTTGATTCATCAATTTAATGGAAGAAAACATTGGATCAATATATTTGGTCTATTGCACCAGACCACACAAGCAAGTCAACATCGAGCGCTTAAATCTCAAAAATCCTACTCAGTTGTGTGAACAATAGGATCAAACTTGTAATCTCAACCAAACAAGCATGAGTGTCACAGAATAATTCGCAACTTACATAAACAATTTGGCAAAAACAATATGTTTCTGAGCCAAATAATTAGTGGAAATAGTATACAAGTTAATGCATCAAACTAATAATGAAAAATAAGAACCTACAATTTTCTATCAAATCACAATGAAGTGTATAAGAAAATCCTTGTATTTTCCAAAATCAAAGCAGCATTTGCTAAAGTCTGAAGTAAAGAAGGAAGAAAAAGAATAATTCTCGAAAACAAATAATGCTTGGCGATATCAAAACATCATCATAGCAAAAGGATCCGCTCTTGCCATCAAAAATGCCCAAGGAATTACCTAAAGCATTGAAAGAGAGTTAATCATTGATGTGATGGCAATAAATCAACTAATTACATAAGAAAAAAACTGTTGAAAACTCCATGAAAAAATCAATAAAATAAAAAAATCCTAGAAATCATCACAAAGACATTCAAGCTTGTCAAACTAAAAGTGAGGGACTAAAAATGAAAAGCAGTGAAAACCCTGGTAATATTCCTTTAAGCAAATAGCAGTTGGATCTTTTATGCAAATTACTCACTGCTTAAAAGCTACCAGCTCCTCCCTTCCAGCCTTAAAAAAAAAAAAAACCTTTTCTCTAGCTCTTAATTGTACTAAAGGAAGCTGGGAATCCTAAATTATTGATTCAGAAGTATTAGACAACGAGATACAGTGTTATCGCCTATTCTACTCTCATGCTCCCTCCAATGAAATCCTCAAAATCAAAATTATTGATGGACTTTCGTCCCTTATTATTGTAGCAAGGGCCATTAGAATAAATTATGCGNAGCAAATAGCAGTTGGATCTTTTATGCAAATTACTCACTGCTTAAAAGCTACCAGCTCCTCCCTTCCAGCCTAAAAAAAAAAAACATTTTCTCTAGCTCTTAATTGTACTAAGGGAAGCTGAGAATCCTAAATTATTAATTCAGAAGTATTAGACAACGAGATACAGGTTATCGCCTATTTTACTCTCATGCTCCCTCCAATGAAATCCTCAAAATCAAAATTTTTTATGGACTTCCGTCCCTTATTATTGTAGCAAGGGCCATTAGAATAAATTATGAGCTTCATCTGAATTTTATCAAACATGCTACAAATCTCTCTTGCAACCTCTTGGTAAGCAAAATAGCAAAAAATCACAATCAGTCTTATCAAAATAAATTGAATTTCAGGACAGATCAGAGAAAAAGATTAACAATGCTAATGACGTCAAAGGTTTATACTAAGGTTTATACTACTTTGACGAAAATTCCGAAGAGAGCAATCGTGTNAATTGTAGGAAGATTTCTTTCCTCATTTTATCTCTTGTACTCGCCTATTTATAGGTGAATTATCTATGTATTTAGTGAGAAAAAATGTTATTCAAAATTCACATGGTATCAGAGCCATCAAAGAGAAGTCTCTCCCGCTCGGCTCGATCATGGTCCTTCTCTCCAGCGATCCTCCTTGACCGAGCGCCGCCCTAGTTTGTCATTCGCGCTTCTTCCACGATAGTCTCCAGCGATCGTGCTTCTCCCGCGATCTCCCGCTTCGCACTTCTCCCGCGATTGCCGAGCCGAGCACAGCCAGTTCCCGCGATTGTCGTCGGCTCTTCTCCCACACCGACTCTTCTTCCGCGACCGAGCACAGCCAGTTCTTGTTATGCTCAATGACTAAGTACTGTCATGCCTGCAACTCCTCCACTAGTGATGTCACTTCTAGCCACCCTCCGCGGTTGGGTCTCCATTGCCCAGCAATTCAGGAACTAATTATGTCCTCATCACCAACCACAAACTCACCGGTCTGAATTACCTCCAATGGTCGCAGTCAGTCCTTACTGATGCTGACTGGGCAGGAGATATATCCACCAGACGATCAACCTCTGGGTATTGCTCGTATGTATGTGGCAATCTAGTGACATGGAGAAGTAAGAACAATCGGTGGTATCTTGGAGTAGTGCAGAAGCAGAATACAGAGCACTGGCGCTTGGTATCTGTGAAAGAATGTGGATCAAAAGATTTCTCAAAGAGCTTGGAATTATGGGAGAAAATTCTATCAAGATGTTCTGTGGCAATCAAGCTGCAATCAATATCGCAAAGAATCATGTTCATCATGACCGAACGAAGCATCTTGAGATTGATCGAAACTTCATTTCAGAGAAGGTGGACAATGGAATCATTGAATTGGTCTATACTCCTTCTAGATATCAAACCGCAGACATTCTCACCAAGGCTCTCCCTAAGTCCCAGTTTTGATGAGCTAACCAACAAGCTGGGCATGTACAATCTGTACAACCCACCTTGAGGGGGAGTGTGGAATTACGCTCATTATTATTTACTTTAATTTTATTTAGTACTTGTTATATTTAGTCATAGTATAACAAGAGTAATTCCTTAATTATAGGTATTTATGTTTATTCCATAATTATAGGAATTACTTAATTGTAGGAAGATTTTTTTCCTCGTTTATCTCTTGTACTCGCCTATTTATAGGTGAATTATCTATGTATTAAGTGAGAAAAAAGGTTATTCAAAATTCACATGCGCTTCATCTGAATTTTATCAAACATGCTACAAATCTCTCTTGAGCAAAATAGCAAAAAATCACAATCAGTCTTATCAAAATAAATTGAATTTCAGGACAGACAGAAAAAAAAGATTAACAATGCTAATGACGTCAAAGGTTTATACTACTTTGACGAAAATTCTGAAGAGAGCAATCGTGTCTTTAATATCAACAAAAAGTATTTTATTCTCAAAAAAGAGATCAAATTAAGTTTACATATTGTAGGTCAAGTCAACCTAGTTTTCTTTATCCTCAAAATTTATTTTCTTTTTTGTCAATCAATAAAAATATTCTTTGTAAAATCTATCAACTAGTCAAACACCAAAGAGAAATCTTAGCCACAAAACCATTTTCAATTGTGCATTATGACATTTATACATTTTAGACCATCGAAGTTTCAAATTCTCGACTCCAAATGAAAATTCATCACTTTTATGAATGATCGCACTATTGTGTTGTGGTTATACTTATTAGAGGATAAATTTAATACAGAACAAAATTTTAAAAACATTCACAATATGTATAAAACCCAATACTCTGATAAAATCCAAATCCTTTACTCAGGTAAAGGTAAGAAGAATTTTAACCACATCTTAGAAAGTTAGCAAAATCATAATAATATTACACATCAAAGTCAAATTCCTAGTCGACCCTACTTAGTGGGCTAAAGGCTTGTTGCTGTGAAGTCACCTTCCCAACACTCCTTAGCAGAATAATATAGTTGAAAAAATAGACATCTCTAACGTTATAATCAAATCGGGCCATTAGCTTGATACCAAACCATAGATGCCAACCCGAGCCCCAAAACCTATCATCTCTCCTCATCTCGTGAACCTGACATGTTTCAAGAAAATCATGTGAAGTCACATCTACTCTCCAATCAGTGCGCAAAACACGCTAGGATTTCACACTTCCAACCACCTCTAGCCAATATATAAGATCATCATGGGCTAGGGCATTACCAAAAACAAGCCTCCTCATCTTCTTATACTTTGAGGCCGTTTTCTCCCAAAAACTCAACTGCAAAGTTTTTCCACTTCAATCATAAGACAATCCCAGACCTCCCTTCATCCTTTTTTTTTCCTCAAATAAGTAAAAGGAACAATAAGAATTATTCCTCTTCCTCCTCATTATCTATCTTCTTCTTCTTATTCCTTGTCTAGTCTTTGAGAACATAATAATATAATTTCTTCTATCCTTAACTATTATTTATATTAGATTAGGTTAAAAATCCAAACTATTTAGCTACAAAAAGTTTCCTGTGTTTTATGATCTAATAGAATTTAAGAAAATAATAATTTAGTTTCTAATCTTATATCAACATAATGATTATTAGACTAGGTGATTTCAAAGTAATCTATTTTATATAGGTTTAAGGCTCACAAGGCATTTATTTAATTCTTAAGGCATGTTTGGTCGAGCGTAAAAGAGTTGTACTGCATTTTAATATCGTGTGTTTTCATTTTTCTCATGTTTGGTGTCAAGGAAATTTAATACAGAAGAATTATCCGTTGAACCTCTTATTCATCAAATCACTGTTTCTCCATGACTTCTCAATTCGCTCAAATCGGGTGCATTCTAAATGCAGCTACCGTCAGTTGGCTTGTCGTCGACCACCACCACTGCTCACAGCCCCACGCCACAACACTCGCAACCGCCGCAACACACCATTACAGTAATCAATTGGCAGCCACCGACAGATGCATTACTTTTGAAATACATATTTTCGTTTGACCTCAAACCAAATAAAAAAATGAATTCATTCATTCATTTTACACCAAACCATACAACTCTAAAGTATTTCAACAGCACTACGTTACTCCTGCATTTATTTTATACTGCATTACTTTTTTTGACAAACCAAATAACCCTTTAAAGTAATCAAGTTTCAGTGGATTAGGTCTTATTTTAACATGCATTTGTACGCTTATTATAGTCTTAGAAACTAATTTAGGCCTTTCTTGTATAGGAACTTTATAATTATCATTCATTTGACTTTTGTAATTGTCTGTCATGAGGCAGTGTTAGTTGGAACTCAAATAGAAGTTAAGCAATATGAGTTATTAAGAGATATGTGTATCATTCATAGTTAGACGTGTTATCCTTAATGTTTGTACTAGAATCTTAAATATTTTTTAGGTTACCAATCCAACATTTATTCTCATTTATTTGTTACATAGAAGCTTGTAGATATTTTTAATGTTCACATTGGCAGATCAAGCAACATAAATTTTTATAGCTTGAATTGACTCCTATTACGATGAGATATAGTTTTCAATAGGTGCTTTCTAAACAATATGACTGGAGTTTATATTGATCTTGACCTTTGAAACCTATTCAAAGTCGATATATATTCCTTCATTGTATCTTGTGTTATCAAGACGTACTGCATCTGGACTTGATGTGTGAAATCTAAAAAAGTTAGATTTATTATGCTCAACACTAACATCCCTACATAAAATTGAAGTGATGTCATCCTCATTGTATGCTAGCTTATAAATTATTGGCCTATAAATGTACTTTAGTTTAAAATTCTAATACATATGCTTCCCAAAAGTCTTCCTAATACATGTATCATTTATAATCATTCAATTGTAGTCTTTGGGTGCCCTAAGTTTGTCCATAATCAAACAACTAATAAAAATAAACTTGATCCTAGAACCTTTAAATGTGTTTTGCTCGGTGGTGTAAATCAAAAGAGGTATAAATATTATTCACTGACAAAATGAAACATTTGTATCCATGGACATTGCTTTCCTTAAGAATAAACCCTTAGAAAAAATTCCCATAGGTGAAAATAGATTAGGAATAAACTTTAATATTAATTCCCCTAAAATTTTTCAACCCGTTGCTACCACCATTATACCAAATGACATTGAGGTTAACGAAACATTTATCCATTCAAACAAAACATCTCCCTAACTTTTGTATTTACTCTCAAAGAATAATCTACATATAAGAGAAACCATTCTACCTCCTAAAACAAGTCATGAATCTACATAGGATCGATAAATTCATAGAATCCTATTTCTTGTGAGAGCTCAACAATCTTTAGCAAATAAGTGGCAATTCTCCACAAAAAAAAAAAAAAAAACTTGGTCTCCAAGTTTATTGAAATTGAAATTCTAAGGAAAATTAATCTCCTGAATAATCCCAAATGGTGACAGGTAGTTGAACAGAAGTTGAAAATTCTTAAAAAATGTGGCATCAACTCAAAGAGGTAAGAAATAAAATGTTGTGACTAAAACAAAACTTAGGTCCAATGAAATTAGTGAATTAATTTGACTTAAGACATTCCTAGAAGAAAACTATCAAACTATAATGATAGTATATTATGACAATAAAACGGCATCAACACAGCAGTCAATCTTATCCATTATAATAGAATCAAGCTTGATTAGTTAGATTTCAAAAACCAACCTGAGGGGGAGTGCTAATTGTTGCAACCGTTCTTCTGGTTCTCCTCGTCCCACTATAACACGACAACTAGAAGCAAATGTGCCTGGATAGAAGGGTAAATTGCTCCTGCTAGAAAACTATTGCAATATGTAATTTCCTTCATTATAAAATGCATCATAGTTAAAAAAATTTGTATTACATGACTAGCTTTGGCTGGAAATTAAACAGATCAAGGAAGAGCCCAAAGATTGCAATCACAATTAAAACAATAGAAAGAAGTTTTTGGTAGATTGTTAGTGATATCTGAGGTAAACCAAACCACAACAAAAATACAAATATTACAAGCACGATACGGGAAAGCAGGAAATAGAGGACAAACAAATATGACAACATAAGCAATAAGGCATTCGTGGGGGAAGACGATGTTGGACGGCGATTGGTGGCTGAGAAAAGAGGGTTGTCGCTGAAGGGAGGTGGCAGGAGGGATGGAAAGCAGCTGAAACAGTAAGGCAGCTTAGGGCAGCAGTCAAAATAGCAGTTGGTTGTTATTTGGAGCTGTTGGACAGCAGAAAAACAACAAAGTGAAGGCATTGCGTGTTGTGGTAGCAAAGGAGAGTGAAGGCAGCGAGGACGAGGGAGGATAGGGTGATTGAGGCGGCTGGAACTACAAAAAACAGTAGATTTTTATTGTTCTGGGTGGTGGCAAAAACACGTAGTGATATTAACAGCGTCAAACCGCAACTCGAGTGGTGCAAGAACATCGTTGAAGGCTAGATTGGCGGCTACAGTGAAGGCCAAAAAGGTGGGGACGATCACCACCTGGACAAAGAACAGCAGGAACACTACCTTAATGTCGAATACAGCCCTCAAGAGGGAAAATACTCAGACAAAACTGAATTCATAATTCATAAGATTGCCCCTCACTTAAAGTACAACCTCTCCTATTTATAAAAAGACATAACATATCTTAGAAAACATTTAAATAAGGACAATAAAAATCAGATTTCAGATTTGAGAAAAGAATTTAAATTAGGAAGGAGAAAAAAATCAGACTTCAGTTTTTAGGAAATGTTTATATTAGAAAAGAATATTAGAAAAGAAAATAAAAATTGGTTTTAAGTTTTATGAAAGATTTTTAATTAGGAAGAAAAACAAAAAATAAATTTCAACTTTAGCAAAGATTTTAAATTAGAAAAGGCCTATGAAGAAAAATAAGAAAAGAATGAAATGAAACAAAAAGGAATGAAGGGAAAATGGGAAGTAGGGAAGAGGAAGGAGGGGGTGGCACCCCGCTTCTTTGAGGACTGGTTGGTCCTCTCCCGAACCCCACGTCAGTCTCCCGGGATTGGGGTAGCTTCTACCTCACCTGTCGAAGCTTCTAGTCCCTTGTCTTTAATCATGGCAGCACCTGAATCCCATTATCGACTACACTGCTCCCAACGCACTTGGGAGGGCTCTCAGTCCAATCTCCTGGGACAGAAATCTCTTGCATGATGATGGACGTGGTGGTAAAGAATCGATTGTCGCTAAAACCGGTCCTGCTACTCTACTGGCAATGACTCCTATCTCATCGGGTGCTACCGAAGGAAGTAGAATAAGGTGTCTGTCATCCTTGGTGAATGAATATGTGTTTCTGAATCCATCGTGTCAATTCTTCCAGTTAAGTTGTCACGGTCTTCCGAGCAGAAGGTGGCAGGTGTCCATGGGACCACATCACACCATACCTGATCCTGCAGCTGACTCTCTATTGCAAACTGTACTAGGCATTGTCGGCCAATATTGATCCTATTTTTCTTCTTCAGCCACATTAATGAATATGGTTGAGAATGTCTCTAAGTCGTGAGTCACAAATTCTCTACCATATGAGTCGATGCCACATTTTTACTGCTACCGTTGTCAATGACAAGTCTACAAACCTTTTCATTCACAGTACAGCAGGTGTAGAAAATATTGTGGGCAAGCGACTACGGATCCCTTGTGTCCTCGGCCTGCAGAATCCATTGAATCACGTGTTTCTCGCTCATATGGTGGAAGTTTGATCCTTCTCCCTTGTTTTTCAACGTCTTGTTCCTCACTAACCTCTTCCACGGCGCTCTGCTCGATAAGAGATACAACTCTGCTCGTTGGGATGTTGGAGGCTATGTGCCCAAATTCGCAGCATTTGAAGCATTTCTGGCAGGCACTGCAGTCAGTTTCTTCTCACTAGTGGTGACTTTCTCTGTATCTGAACCAATTTTCTCAAATTTCTACGGTGTGCTCCTGCTAGTGTCTCCAACTGTGGGTGGCTGCCAAGATGGTGGTGGTTGTCGGTTCTGCTTCGATCGTCTTTCTACTTTCAATGTTAGGTTATGAACATCCTCTAGCATCCAGCATCGCTGCAACTGCACCATATTGCTAATATTAAGCTTCAAGCCCCCAAAATATCTGATTACTGTATTTCGCTCTGACTCGGTCACGCCGCACTTCAGATGTAAGTGGTCGAACTGAGTTGTAAACTCCTCCCCTGAAAGGTCTCTCTGTTGCAGATTGTGGAGTTTCAAAAAAATTTCTTGGCAATCATGAGAAGGAAGAAACTTCTTCAATATGGTTTTCTTCATCTCTCACATATGATAATCTTTCTGTTGCATTCTCGCCTTATCTGTCGTTATACATTTTCCCACCATAAGGAGGCACTTTTCTTCAATTTGATAGCAGTTAATTTGACCCGCATCTCTTCGGACACATCTTTGTACTAGAAGTTATGCTCCACTACCTGTAGCCATTCCATAAATTCATATGTATTCATGCTCCCCTCAAGCTCTAGTAAATCTACCTTGATCCTACAGTCTTGGTGCCCTCCAAATGACATCTCTTCTCGGAAAGTTTCTGTATGAGAGGCGCGGTCTGATATTGTATTTTGAAACTCGTGGTCTATCTTCTTTATCGTTGAAATTATCCCTATGGAAGGGATTCAGATCAACTTCTGTCTCTCCCCTTCGACTTTTCAAGTCTCGGTTGAAGGTAACTTCTTCCTGTGACAGTTCTTCCATCAGTACAATTCTTTGTTGGAGGCGACAAAAATTTAGTTGTATCTCTTCCCGGGTAAACTCAAGCATATTTCTCTTTGGCAATATGTTTGATTATTTGGAATGTGTGAAAGAAAAGAAAGACAAAGAAAAAAGAGAAAAATTAAAAAAAAAAAATTGTGTGGTAGATTGAGTAGAGGCAGATACTAGAAACTCTATGATAGGATTAATGTTGGGTTAGCTCTTATACCAAATAGCATTGAAGTTAATCTAAACCAAAACGAAAACACAAATAATATTTCTGAATTCCAAACATATTACAAACACAATACGGAAAGCAGGAAATAAATGACAAACAACTAAGACAACATAAGTAATAAAAGGCGTCCGTGGGGGACGACGAGGACGGAGATTGTTAGACGGCGGTTGATGGCAGAGGAAAGAGGGTTGTTGATGGGAGGTGGCCGGAGGGATANAAGATCCCAATCGCAGGTTCGATGTGAAACTCCTTTT
This sequence comes from Phalaenopsis hybrid cultivar, assembly GCA_002079205.1. NCBI lineage: Eukaryota > Viridiplantae > Streptophyta > Magnoliopsida > Asparagales > Orchidaceae > Phalaenopsis > Phalaenopsis hybrid cultivar. The sequence goes on along the minus strand of JXCR01137524.1, from coordinate 185,869 downwards.
AGACAGTGATTCATTCTTCAAGGATCGAAAGCTCTCTTAACAAGTTGATGCAAACCAAGACAATTTTCCATGGAANCGATGTGAAACTCCTTTTAGACAGTGATTCATTCTTCAAGGATCGAAAGCTCTGATACCAAGTTGATGCAAACCAAGACAATTTTCCATGGAAATTAAGGCAAACAAATATTTTATTGCAGGAGCTCTAAACAATACACTTATATGCATAAAAAATAAGCAACTACAAATCAAAAGGTAGACGATATCTCCCAAATGCTAACCCTAGTATTTATAATTCGAGAGATCTCTCCCAAAACCTGACCCTAAAACTCAAGATAAAATCCTCATAATATAAACCCTGTTTATGCCAAATAATAATAAATAATAAAAAACTAAATTGCCCGAAGGAGCCAGTGTAACATGATATGCCAACTAACCATCTATAGAATAACCCTTAAGGTCACCTTAATTAAACAAAAAAAATGNCCAGTGTAACATGATATGCCAACTAACCATCTATAGAATAACCCTTAAGGTCACCTTAATTAAACAAAAAAATGTTCTTCCTTAGTTCAACTGACCGGTAGCATTCTAAAAAATAAATAAACAAACCAAAAGGCAAAAAGGTAGATGTGTCAGCGGTAGAAACAAAGATGACACCTGTGGGGGGCTCGCATTGCCAACAGTCCGTCCNATGTTCATCCTTAGTTCAACTGACCGGTAGCATTCTAAAAAATAAATAAACAAACCAAAAGGCAAAAAGGTAAATTTGTCAGCAGTAGAAACAAAGATGACACCTGTGGGGGNGTCAGTTGGCTTGTCGTCGACCACCACCACTGCTCACAGCCCCACGCCACAACACTCGCAACCGCCGCAACACACCATTACAGTAATCAATTGGCAGCCACCGACAGATGCATTACTTTTGAAATACATATTTTCGTTTGACCTCAAACCAAATAAAAAAATGAATTCATTCATTCATTTTACACCAAACCATACAACTCTAAAGTATTTCAACAGCACTACGTTACTCCTGCATTTATTTTATACTGCATTACTTTTTTTGACAAACCAAATAACCCTTTAAAGTAATCAAGTTTCAGTGGATTAGGTCTTATTTTAACATGCATTTGTACGCTTATTATAGTCTTAGAAACTAATTTAGGCCTTTCTTGTATAGGAACTTTATAATTATCATTCATTTGACTTTTGTAATTGTCCTTCATGAGGCAGTGTTAGTTGGAACTCAAATAGAAGTTAAGCAATATGAGTTATTAAGAGATATGTGTATCATTCATAGTTAGACGTGTTATCCTTAATGTTTGTACTAGAATCTTAAATATTTTTTAGGTTACCAATCCAACATTTATTCTCATTTATTTGTTACATAGAAGCTTGTAGATATTTTTAATGTTCACATTGGCAGATCAAGCAACATAAATTTTTATAGCTTGAATTGACTCCTATTACGATGAGATATAGTTTTCAATAGGTGCTTTCTAAACAATATGACTGGAGTTTATATTGATCTTGACCTTTGAAACCTATTCAAAGTCGATATATATTCCTTCATTGTATCTTGTGTTATCAAGACGTACTGCATCTGGACTTGATGTGTGAAATCTAAAAAAGTTAGATTTATTATGCTCAACACTAACATCCCTACATAAAATTGAAGTGATGTCATCCTCATTGTATGCTAGCTTATNATTCAAGCTTGTCAAACTAAAAGTGAGGGACTAAAAATGAAAAGCAGTGAAAACCCTGGTAATATTCCTTTAGGCAAATAGCAGTTGGATCTTTTATGCAAAACACTCACTGCTTAAAAGCTACCAGCTCCTCCCTTCCAGCCTAAAAAAAAAACATTTTCTCTAGCTCTTAACTGTACTAAGGGAAGCTGAGAATCCTAAATTATTGATTCAGAAGTATTAGACAACGAGATACAGTGTTATCGCCTATTCTACTCTCATGCTCCCTCCAATGAAATCCTCAAAAATCAAAATTTTTTATGGACTTCCGTCCTTTATTATTGTAGCAAGGGCCATTAGAATAAATTATGAGCTTCATCTGAATTTTATCAAACATGCTACAAATCTCTCTTGCAACCTCTTGGTAAGCAAAATAGCAAAAAATCACAATCAGTCTTATCAAAATAAATTGAATTTCAGGACAGATCAGAGAAAAAGATTAACAATGCTAATGACGTCAAAGGTTTATACTACTTTGACGAAAATTCCGAAGAGAGCAATCGTGTCTTTAATATCAACAAAAAGTATTTTATTCTCAAAAAAGGGATCAAATTAAGTTTACATATTGTAGGTCAAGTCAACCTAGTTTTCTTTATCCTCAAAATTTATTTTCTTTTTTGTCAATCAATAAAAATATTCTTTGTAAAATCTATCAACTAGTCAAACACCAAAGAGAAATCTTAGCCACAAAACCATTTTCAATTGTGCATTATGACATTCATACATTTTAGACCATTGAAGTCTCAAATTCTTAACTCCAAATGAAAATTCATCACTTTTATGAATGATCGCACTATTGTGTTGTGGTTATACTTATTAGAGGATAAATTTAATGCAGAATAAAATTTTAAAAACATTCACAGTATGTATAAAACCTAATACTCTGATAAAATCCAAATCCTTTACTCAGGTAAAGGTAAGAAGAATTTTAACCACATCTTGGAAAGTTAGCAAAATCATAATAATATTACACATCAAAGTCAAATTCCTAGTCGACCCTACTTAGTGTGCTAAAGGCTTGTTGCTGTGAAGTCAGCTTCCCAACACTCCTTAGCAGAATAGTATAGTTGAAAAAATAGACATCTCTAACGTTATAATCAAATCGGGTTGTTAGCTTGATACCAAACCATAGATGCCAACCCAAGCCCCAAAACCTATCATCTCTCCTCATCTCGTGAACCTGACATGTTCCTTTCAAGAAAATCATGTGAAGTCACATCTACTCTCCAATCAATGCGCAAAATACGCTGGGATTTCACACTTCCAACCACCTCTAGCCAATATATAAGATCATCATGGACTAGGGCATTACCAACAACAAGCCTCCTCATCTTCTTATACTTTGAGACCGTTCTCTCCCAAAAACTCAACTGCAAAGTCTTTCCTCTTCAATCATAAGACCTCCCTTCATCCCTTTTTTTTTCCTCAAATAAGTAAAAGGAACAATAAGAATTATTCCTCTTCCTCTCTCATTATCTATCCTCTTCTTCTTATTCCTTGTCTAGTCTTTGAGAACATAATCATATAATTTCTTCTATCCTTAACTATTATTTATATTAGATTAAGTTAAAAATCCAAACTATTTAGCTACAAAAAGTTTCCTGTGTTTTATGATCTAATAGAATTTAAGAAAATAATAATTTAGTTTCTAATCTTATATCAACATAATGATTATTAGACTAGGTGATTTCAAAGTAATCTATTTTATATAGGTTTAAGGCTCACAAGGCATTTATTTAATTCTTAAGGCATGTTTGGTCGAGCGTAAAAGAGTTGTACTGCATTTTAATATCGTGTGTTTTCATTTTTCTCATGTTTGGTGTCAAGGAAATTTAATACAGAAGAATTATCCGTTGAACCTCTTATTCATCAAATCACTGTTTCTCCATGACTTCTCAATTCGCTCAAATCGGGTGCATTCTAAATGCAGCTACCGTCAGTTGGCTTGTCGTCGACCACCACCACTGCTCACAGCCCCACGCCACAACACTCGCAACCGCCGCAACACACCATTACAGTAATCAATTGGCAGCCACCGACAGATGCATTACTTTTGAAATACATATTTTCGTTTGACCTCAAACCAAATAAAAAAATGAATTCATTCATTCATTTTACACCAAACCATACAACTCTAAAGTATTTCAACAGCACTACGTTACTCCTGCATTTATTTTATACTGCATTACTTTTTTTGACAAACCAAATAACCCTTTAAAGTAATCAAGTTTCAGTGGATTAGGTCTTATTTTAACATGCATTTGTACGCTTATTATAGTCTTAGAAACTAATTTAGGCCTTTCTTGTATAGGAACTTTATAATTATCATTCATTTGACTTTTGTAATTGTCTGTCATGAGGCAGTGTTAGTTGGAACTCAAATAGAAGTTAAGCAATATGAGTTATTAAGAGATATGTGTATCATTCATAGTTAGACGTGTTATCCTTAATGTTTGTACTAGAATCTTAAATATTTTTTAGGTTACCAATCCAACATTTATTCTCATTTATTTGTTACATAGAAGCTTGTAGATATTTTTAATGTTCACATTGGCAGATCAAGCAACATAAATTTTTATAGCTTGAATTGACTCCTATTACGATGAGATATAGTTTTCAATAGGTGCTTTCTAAACAATATGACTGGAGTTTATATTGATCTTGACCTTTGAAACCTATTCAAAGTCGATATATATTCCTTCATTGTATCTTGTGTTATCAAGACGTACTGCATCTGGACTTGATGTGTGAAATCTAAAAAAGTTAGATTTATTATGCTCAACACTAACATCCCTACATAAAATTGAAGTGATGTCATCCTCATTGTATGCTAGCTTATAAATTATTGGCCTATAAATGTACTTTAGTTTAAAATTCTAATACATATGCTTCCCAAAAGTCTTCCTAATACATGTATCATTTATAATCATTCAATTGTAGTCTTTGGGTGCCCTAAGTTTGTCCATAATCAAACAACTAATAAAAATAAACTTGATCCTAGAACCTTTAAATGTGTTTTGCTCGGTGGTGTAAATCAAAAGAGGTATAAATATTATTCACTGACAAAATGAAACATTTGTATCCATGGACATTGCTTTCCTTAAGAATAAACCCTTAGAAAAAATTCCCATAGGTGAAAATAGATTAGGAATAAACTTTAATATTAATTCCCCTAAAATTTTTCAACCCGTTGCTACCACCAACCCTCTTATACCAAATGACATTGAGGTTAACGAAACATTTATCCATTCAAACAAAACATCTCCCTAACTTTTGTATTTACTCTCAAAAGAATAATCTACATATAAGAGAAACCATTCTACCTCCTAAAACAAGTCATGAATCTACATAGGTTCGATAAATTCATAGAATCCTATTTCTTGTGAGAGCTCAACAATCTTTAGCAAATAAGTGGCTATTCTCCAAAAAAAAAAAAAAGCTTGGTCTCCAAGTTTATTGAAATTGAAATTCTAAGGAAAATAGATGTCCTGAATAATCCCAAATGGTGACAGGTAGTTGAACAGAAGTTGAAAATTCTTAAACAATGTGGCATCAACTCAAAGGGGTAAGAAATAAAATGTTGTGACTAAAACAAAACTTAGGTCCAATGAAATTAGTGAATTAATTTGGCTTAAGCCATTCCTAGAAGAAAACTATCAAACTATAATGATAGTATATTATGATAATAAAACTGCATCAACACAGCAGTCAATCTTATCCATTATAATAGAATCAAGCTTGATTAGTTAGATTTCAAAAACCAACCTGAGGGGGAGTGCTAATTGTTGCAACCTATAACACGACAACTAGAAGCAAATGTGCCTGGATAGAAGGCTAAATGGCTCCTGCTAGAAAACTATTGCAATATGTAATTTTCTTCATTATAAAATGCATCATAGTTAAAAAAATTTGTATTACATGACTAGCTTTGGCTGGAAATTAAACAGATCAAGGAAGAACCGAAAGATTGTAATCACAATTAAAACAATAGAAAGAAGTTTTGGTAGGTTGTTAGTGATATCGGAGGTAAACCAAACCACAACAAAAATACAAATATTACAAGCACGATACGGGAAAGCAGGAAATAGAGGACAAACAAATATGACAACATAAGCAATAAGGCATTCGTGGGGGAAGACGATGTTGGACGGCGATTGGTGGCTGAGAAAAGAGGGTTGTGGCTGAAGGGAGGTGGCAGGAGGAATGGAAAGCAGCTGAAACAGTAAGGCAGCTTAGGGCGGCAGTCAAAATAGCAGTTGGTTGTTATTTGGAGCTGTTGGACAGCAGAAAAACAGCAAAGTGAAGGCATTGCGTGTTGTGGTAGCAAAGGAGAGTGAAGGCAGCGAGGACGAGGGAGGATAAAGTCATTGAGGCGGCTGGAATTACAAAAAACAGTATATTTTTATTGTTCTGGGTGGTGGCAGAAACACGTAGTGATAGTAACAGCNATATCGGAGGTAAACCAAACCACAACAAAAATACAAATATTACAAGCACGATACGGGAAAGCAGGAAATAGAATAGAGGACAAACAAATATGACAACATAAGCAATAAGGCATTCGTGGGGGAAGACGATGTTGGACGGCGATTGGTAGCTGAGAAAAGAGGGTTGTGGCTGAAGGGAGGTGGCAGGAGGGATGGAAAGCAGCTGAAACAGTAAGGCAGCTTAGGGCGGCAGTCAAAATAGCAGTTGGTTGTTATTTGGAGCTGTTGGACAGCAGAAAAACAGCAAAGTGAAGGCATTGCGTGTTGTGGTAGCAAAGGAGAGTGAAGGCAGCGAGGACGAGGGAGGATAAAGTCATTGAGGCGGCTGGAATTACAAAAAAACAGTATATTTTTATTGTTCTGGGTGGTGGCAGAAACACGTAGTGATAGTAACAGTGTCGAACCGCAACTCGAGTGGTGCAAGAACATCGTTGAAGGCTAGATTGGCAGCTACAGTGAAGGCCAAAAAGGTGGGGTTACTCTGGAAAAAATAAGACAACAACCAGGAGGATGGACGGAGAGATAAATATCTCGACGGGGTCGTGGAGGCGATCACCACCTGGACAAAGAACGGTAGGAACACTACCTTAATGTCGAATACAGCCCTCAAGAGGGAAAATATTCAGACAAAAGTAAATTCAGATTTCATAAGACTGCCCCTCACTCAAAATACAACCTCTCCTATTTATAAAGAGACATAACATATCTTAGAAAACATTTAAAATAAGGACAATAAAAATTAGATTTCAGATTTGAGAAAAGAATTTAAATTAAGAAGGAGAAAAAATCAGACTTCAGTTTTTAGGAAATCTTTAAATTAGAAAAGAAAATAAAAATTGGTTTTAAGTTTTATGAAAGGTTTTTAATTAGGAAGGAAAACAAAAAATCAATTTCAACTTTAGCAAAGATTTTAAATTAGAAAAGGCCTCTGAAGAAAAATAAGAAAAGAATGAAATGAAAGAAAAAGGAATGAAGGGAAAACGGGAAGTAGGGAAGAGGAAGGAGGGGGTGGCACCCCGCTTCTTTGAGGACTGGTTGGTCCTCTCCCGAACCCCACGTCAGTCTCCCGGGGTTGGAGTAGCTTTCACCTCACCTGTCAAAGCTTCTAGTCCCTTGTCTTTAATCATGGCAGCACCTGAATCCCATTGTCGACTATACTGCCTCCCAACGCACTTGGGAGGGCTCTCAGTCCAATCTCTTGGGACAGAAATCTCTTGCATGATGATGGACGTGGTGGTAAAGAATCGATTGTCGCTAAAACCGGTCCTGCTACTCTACTGGCAATGACTCCTATTTCATCGGGTGCTACCGAAGGAAGTAGAATAGGGTGTTTGTCGTCCTTGGTGAATGAATATGTGTTTCTGAATCCATCATGTCAATTCTTCCAGTTAAGTTGTTACGGTTTTCCTAGCAGAAGGTGGCAAGTGTCCATGAAGACCACATCACACCATACCTGATCCTGCAGCTGACTCCCTATTTCAAACTGTACTAGNACCGGTCCTGCTACTCTACTGGCAATGACTCCTATCTCATCGGGTGCTACCGAAGGAAGTAGAATAAGGTGTTTGTCGTCCTTGGTGAATGAATATGCGTTTCTGAATCCATCATGTCAATTCTTCCCGTTAAGTTGTCACGGTCTTCCTAGCAGAAGGTGGCAGGTGTCCATGAAGACCACATCACACCATACCTGATCCTGCAGCTGACTCCCTATTGCAAACTGTACTACGCATTGCCGGTCAATATTGATCCTATTTTTCTTCTTCAGCCACATTAATGAATATGGTTGGGAATGCCTCTAAGTCGTGAGTCACAGATTCTTTACCATCTGAGTCGATGCCACATTTTTACTACTACCGCTGTCGATGACAAGTCTACAAACCTTTCCATTCACAGTACAGCAGGTATAGAAAATGTTGTGGCCAAGCGACTACAGATCCCTTGTGTCCTCGACCTGCAGAATCCGTTGAATCACGTGTTTCTCGCTCATATGGTGGAAGTTCGATCCTTCTCCCTTGCAACGTCTTGTTCCTCACTAACCTCTTCTACGACGCCCTGCTCGATAAAAGATACAACTCTGCTCGTTGGGATGTTGGAGGCTATGTGCCCAAATCCGCAGCATTTGAAGCATTTCTGGTGGGCACTGTAGTCAGTTTCTTCTCACTAGTGGTGGCTTTCTCCGTATCTGAACCAATTTTCTCAAATTTCTACGGTGTGCTCCTGCTAGTGTCTCCAACTGTGGGTGGCTGCTAAGCTGGTGGTGGTTGTTGATTTTGTTTCTGTTGTCTTTCTACTTTCAATGTTAGGTTATGAACATCCTCTAGCATCCAACAACGCTGCAACTGCACCATATTGTTAATACTAAGCTTCAAGCACCCAAAATATCTGGCTACTGTATTTCGCTCTGACTCAGTCACGCCGCACTTCAGATGTAAGTGGTCGAACTGAGTTGTAACCTCCTCCCCTGAAAGGTCTCTCTGTTGCAGATTGTTGAGTTTCAAAAAAATCTCTCAGCAATAATGAGGAGGAAGAAACTTCTTCAATGTGGTTTTCTTCATCTCTCACATCTGATAATCTTTCTGTCGCCTTCTCACTGTCTCTGTCGTTAAACATTTTCCCACCATAGGGAGGCACTTTTCTTCAATTTGATAGCAGTTAATTTGACCCGCATCTCTTCGAGCACATCTTTGTACTAGAAGTTATGCTCAACTACCTGTAGCCATTCTATAAATTCATATGTATTCATGCTCCCCTCAAGCTCTAGTAAATCTACCTTGATCCCACAGTCTTGGTGCCCTCCAAATGACATCTCTTCTCGGAAAGTTTTCGTATGAGGGGCGCGGTCTGATATTGTATTTTGAAACTCGTGGCCTATCTTCTTTATCGTTGAAATTATCCCTATGGAAGGGATTCAGATCAACTTCTCTCTCTCCCCTTCGACTTTTCAAGTCTCGGTCGAAGGTAACTTCTTCCTGTGTCAGTTCTTCCATCAGTACAATTCTTTGTTGGAGGCGACGAAATCTAGCTGTATCTCTTCCCAGGTAAACTCGAGCATATTTCTCCTTGGCAACATGTTTAATTATTTGGAATATGTGAAAGAAAAGAAAGAACAAAGAAAAAAAGAGAAAAAAAATGGTGTGGTGGATTGAGTAGAGGCAGATACTAGAAACCTTATGATAGGATTAAGGTTGGGTTAGCTCTGATACCAAATAGTACCGAAGTTAATCTAAACCAAAACGAAAACACAAATAATATTTCTGAATTCCAAACATATTACAAATATGATACGGGAAAGCAAGAAATAAATGACAAACAACTAAGACAACATAAGTAATAAAAGGCGTCCGTGGGGGACGACGAGGACAGAGATTGTTAGACGGCGGTTGATGGCAGAGGAAAGAGGGTTGTTGATGGGAGGTGGTCGGAGGGATAGGCAGCCGCTGGAACAACAAGACAATTTGGGGTGGCAGTCGGTTGTTGTTTGGGGCTACTGGAAAGCAGGAAAACAACAAAGTGAAGGTGTTGCGTGTTGCGGCGGCGAAGTTGTTGGGACAGTGAGGGCAGTGAGGACAAGGAGGATAAGGCGATGGGGGTGGTCGGAATTGCAGAAAACAGTAGATCCTTTTTTTCAGCGGTAGCAGCAAGGGTGGCGATGGTAACAGCGTCGAACCACAGCTCGAGATGTGAAAGAAAGTCGTCGGAAGCTGGATTGGAGGCTACGATGAAGGCCGGAGATATGGGGCTATTGTGGAAGAAGTAGGACAGCAGCCGAGAGGATGGAAGGAGACATAAATATCTTAGCGAGGTCAAGCTACACCTGGAGCACCACCCGGACCAGTAGACACGATCACCACCTCGGATAAGAGACAGTCGGAGCACTACCTCGACGTCGGATACAACCCTTAAGAGAAAAAATACTCAAACAAAACTGAATTCATATTTCGTAAAACTGTCTCTAACTCTAAGCACAGCCTCTCCTATTTATAAAGAGACATGACTTATCTTAGGAAACAATTAAAATAAGAAGTAGNCAGTAGACACGATCACCACCTCGGATAAGAGACAGTCGGAGCACTACCTCGACGTCGGATACAACCCTTAAGCGAAAAAAAACTCAAATAAAACTGAATTCATATTTCGTAAAACTGTCTATAACTCAAAGCACAGCCTCTCCTATTTATAAAGAGACATGACTTATCTTAGGAAACATTTAAAATAAGAAGTAANGACTTATCTTAGGAAACAATTAAAATAAGAAGTAGAATAAAAATCAGATTACAGATTTGAGGAAAGGATTTAAATTAGGAAGGTGTATAAAAATCGGATTTTAATTTTTAGGAATTGCTTTAAATTACAAAGGAGAATAAAAATCATATTTCAATTTTAGGAAATGTTTTAAATTAGGAAGGAAAACGAAAAAATATTTCAATTTTAGCAAGGGTTTTAAATTAGAAAAGNTAAGAAGTAGAATAAAAATCAGATTACAGATTTGAGGAAAGGATTTAAATTAGGAAGGTGTATAAAAATCGGATTTTAATTTTTAGGAATTGCTTTAAATTACAAAGGAGAATAAAAATCATATTTCAATTTTAGGAAAGGTTTTAAATTAGGAAGGAAAACGAAAAAAATATTTCAATTTTAGCAAGGGTTTTAAATTAGAAAAGGCCAAGGAAGGAAAGTAAGAAAAGAAGGAAAGGAAAGAAAAAGGAAAAGAGGAGGGGAGGAGGGAGGAGGGAGAGGAAGGCGGCAACCCCCCTTCTTTGAGAACCTTCCTATCCTTTCTCGAATCCCGCATCAGTCGGGGTTCTTGATGATCAAATTTCAAGTAAATTTTGAAAGTCCAAATGGTTGTTTGAATAGCCAAAAGATGATTATGTGCTATATGTGGTGTGGACAGAGATGGACGCTTATGCTGCATATCTATTGATTTGCTCCCTCAAAGACCATTCATGGTCCTTTTGGTAAATTTCAGCTTTAGCATGCAATTTTGTTTGAGAAGCATTTGACATCAACTTATTTCATTCTTCCAAATATTGTTTCACTAGGGTAGTATCGTTTGAGGTGGCGGGNCTTTTGGTAAATTTCTGCTTTAGCATGCAATTTTGTTTGAGAAGCATTTGACATCAACTTATTTCATTCTTCGAAATATTGTTTCACTAGGGTAGTATCGTTTGAGGTGGCGGATTCATTTCTTGCTAAAAACTATGAAGGACAAAAGACATGAGCGGTTTGTAAGAATAAAGGAACTCGGGCCACTTTAGTTTAATTGTTGACTAGTACAAATGAATACTGGAAAATGTTTTCAAAGATTTTTTTCCAATATGCCTTTAGAACGTAAATTCATTGAGAAAGTGTTAAAGAAAATGTTTAAGTCGCTCAATCTCAATCTATTAGCCAGCATCTGAATAATAATTGTCAACACTACTCATAATACAAACAGCAACTTTAGACAATATTCCATTATCCCTCTCTAAAATGGTCCACCCTAATAATTTATATATTGTTTAGCAGCCGTATAAAACAATAGTTTCGCAGAAATCCACAACCAGAAAACACAAAAGGAGCATGGCCAGCTACATTTTAATCCAGAAATCTTACAGTCATACAGTTTCTTTCCCCTAACCTAGTGCTTAAGTGATACGCAATAGTCTTCCCACACGGGAGTCTACCTACTCCAACAAAAAGACTCGTCCCTTCGCATCTATTTTCAACTAAAACCTGGCAATCTCCTCGCCGCTACTTCACGCAGGATCAATAAAGAAACAGAATTAAGACATCAATTACACTCGATGTGACATTTTGAATCTCTGAATCCCATTGAAAGAAAAATGAAAAAGAACCTATTAAAAGCCTTCAATCTCTTACTGACCAACACTTCGCCCACGATTGACAAGGTCAACTCTGAATAGTAAAATCACTTTCCCTTGACTACACATTACACCAAACCAAAGCCTACAACGACTCAAACACATCAAGATACATTTCCACTCAAAACCACACGATCAATCACCTTACCACCAAAATCACATATTATCGCCCCAGATCTCACTCTACAGAATCCCACAGATCTGAAGCTCAACCGCAGATGGAAACCCAACGACTTCAAAAACAGAACATTCCACTCAGGACACTAAGAAAATAAACATAAATAAATAAACTATGCGGCTTACCTTGCAAACGGAGGCAAACTCCCCTACTCGGAGAAAACCCCCGCCAGCAGATCAGCCAGTGAAGCCTCGAATACGCTCACCAGCTCAAACAACCACAACCACCGCTCTCCACTGCTCACAACACCAGGGCCACTACGACTCGACCCTCACTTCAACCCTAGATTCCCACCCCGCCATTCTTGCCGAGATCCCTCCGGCCAAGCCCGCGCTTCCTCTGCCGAGTAAAACTACCCAACCCTCACTGCTCGCAAGAATGCTTTACTTCCGAAGCTCCCACCACCTTATTCGAAGCAATCTGGATCTCTGATCTTAAGAAATGGAGAGATTCGTAAAGCGAAGGAGTATGGGGACGATGGAGAGAGACTGAAGGTGTGCCTCAGGCGCTGCCTAAAAAGAATTTTAAGAATATGCAAAAAAATCCCATTTACAGAGAAAACGCATTTTATATTCTCACACTCCATTTACAGACAAATGTGGAGCATTTATATATATATATATATATATATACATATACAAAAATTGAGTGGTATATATATAAAAATCTTCCAAAATATATAAAAGTAGAATTCATTAACAGATTGAAATGATATATTAAAGACTTAGTATTTTATGAAAATCCAGCAAGCCCAATGATAAAAGAATAGTTCATAGATGAGACATCATGACATTTTAAGTGGAAAAAGTTAACAATCATCGAGTCTGCTCAAGTTGAAATTATTTCACTATGTTGAGAAAAATTAAAGACTTTACTGACCCTTCATTCGTCTGGGTGAGTTGCAGAATATGACTTTCTTCTAGATAATTTTTTCCCGTTGGTGCAATGATTAGCGATCTAATCATTATAATTGTCTTAGTGGTAGAATAATATATACTCGCACGAGTAAGCTTGCATTGTTTGTCTATATCATAAGGAGGTGAACTTTTTTTTCACTCACATTCAAGCATCCTTATATACATTACTATCATTTCATTCTTCAAGACATACATTGCTTTCATGTGAGACTTGTATTTATCTACTAAAATTAATGTAACTCTACTATAATCTATGGTCATATGATAGTCTAATAGAGCACCTTTATTATAATTCTAAAGTTCATGTAATAATATGACTTAAACATATAATCATGCAATAAGCTAACATATACATGTCTACTAGAATATACGGGTCATGTGGTAATTTAATATCTTCTTAAACAAAAGTGATATGCAACTATTAGAACAACATTATTTATCCTGCATATTTCATGTGTCAAGTAATAATCTGACATAAATATATGGTCATGTAATAAACTAACATGTACATCTCTACTAGAATATAAGGGCTATGTAATAATTTTATATATTTCAAAACTAAATTATTATACAACTGTTATAACAATAATAATTAGCTTGCATACTACATGACTAATGATGTAAAGAATCACATGTGATTTAATTTCATTGATATAAGACATAATAGTGAAAAAATTATGAACAAGAATATATCAAATGCAAAAATATATTATTATAACTTAAAAAGATAATTATTCAACTCAAACATTGGCGATTTCCTTGCTCTTAATTTACGTCACCTCCTTCAAATTAACACATTCTTTTAATGTAGTCAACTTTTCTATATTAAATTGTGAAATTTGTTCATAGTCAACTTATATAGCAGTTTTGGTGTTGGGAGCAAGGGGCTAAGTTATTGGCTGGGGAGTTTAGTGTGTTTGTGAAGGCCGGTTATGGCTATTTATAGTCATAGAATGCCAGGGGAGGTGTTTGACTATGCATGAGGATCCCTGGCGGCTTCTTAGAGCATGTGAAGCGANAAACAGCAAAGTGAAGGTGTTGCGTGTTGCGGCGGCGAAGTTGTTGGGACAGTGAGGGCAGTGAGGACAAGGGAGGATAAGGCGATGGGGTGGTCGGAATTGCAGAAAACAGTAGATCCTTTTTCTCAGCGGTAGCAGCAAGGGTGGTGATGGTAACGACGTCGAACCACAGCTGGAGATGTGCAAGAAAGTCATCGGAAGCTGGATTGGCGGCTACGATGAAGGCCGAAGAGATGGGGCTGCTGTGGAAGAAGTAGGACAGCAGCCGAGAGAATGGAAGGAGATATAAATATCTTAGCGAGGTCAAGCTACACCCGGAACACCACCCGGACCAGTAGAGACGATCACCACCTCATATAAGAGACAGACAGAGAACTACTTCGACGTCGGATACAACCCTTAAGAGAAAAAATACTAAAAAAAAAACTGAATTCATATTTCATAAAACTGTCTCTAACTCAAAAGCACAACCTCTCCTATTTATAAAGAGACATAACTTATCTTAGGAAACATTTAAAATAAGAAGAAAAATAAAAATCATATAAAAGATTTAAGGAAAGGATTTAAATTAGGAAGGTGTATAAAAATCGAATTTTAAGTTTTAGGAATTGCTTTAAATTACAAAAGAAAATAAAATTCATATTTCAATTTTAGGAAAGGTTTTAAATTAGGAAGGAAAACAAAAAACAGATTTCAATTTTAACAAGGTTTTTAAATTAGAAAAGGCCAAGGAAGGAAAGTAAGAAAAGAAGGAAAGGAAAGAAAAAGGAAAGAAGAGGGAGGAGGGAGGAGGGAGAGGAGGGCGGCAACCCCCCTTCTTTGAGAACCTGTCGATCCTTTCTTGAATCTCGCATCAATCGGGGTTCTTGATAATCAGATTTCAAGTAAATTTTGAAAGTCCAAATGGTTGTTTGAATAGCCAAAAGATGATTATGTGCTATATGTGGTGTGGATAGAGATGGACGCTTATGCTGCATATCTATTGATTTGCTCCCTCAAATACCATTCATGGTCCTTTTGGTAAATTTCTGCTTTAGCATGCAATTTTGTTTGAGAAGCATTTGACATCAACTTATTTCATTCTTCAAAATATTGTTTCACTAGGGTAGTATCTTTTGAGGCGGCAAATTCATTTCTTGCTAAAAACTATGAAGAACAAAAGACATGAGTAGTTTGTAAGAATAAAGGAACTCGGGTCACTTTAGTTTAATTGTTGACTAGTACAAGTGAAATACTGGAAAATGTCTTCAAAGATTTTTTCCAATATGCTTTTAGAAAGTAAAATTCATTGAGAAAGTATTAAAGAAAATGTTTAAGTCGCTCAATCTCAATCTATTAGCCAGCATCTGAATAATAATTGTCAACACTACTCATAATACAAACAGCAACTTGAGACAATATTCCATTATCCCTCTCTAAAATGGTCCACCCTAATAATTTATATATTGTTTAGCAGCCGTATAAAACAATAGTTTCGCAGAAATCCACAGCCAGAAAAACACAAAAGGAGCATAGCCAGCTACCTTTTAATCCAGAAACCTTACAGTCATACAGTTTCTTTCCCCTAACCTATTGCTTGAGTGATACGCAATAGTCTTCTCACACGGGAGTCTACCTACTCCAACAAAAACACTCGTCCCTTCGCATCTATTTTCAACTAAAACCTGGCAATCTCCTCGCCGCTACTTAACGCAGGATCAATAAAGAAACAGAATTAAGACATCAATTACACTCGATGTGACATTTTGAATCTCTGAATCCCATTGAAAGAAAAATGAAAAAGAACCGACTAAAAGCCTTCAATCTCTTACTAACCAACACTTCGTCCACGATTGACAAGGTCAACTCTGAATAGTAAAATCACTTTCCCTTGACTACACATTACACCAAACCAAAGCCTACAACGACTCAAACACATCAAGATACATTTCCGCTCAAAACCACACGGTCAATCACCTTACCACCAAAATCACATCCTGTCGCCCCAGATCTCACTCTACAGAATCCCACAGATCTGAAGCTCAACCGCAGATGGAAACCCAACGACTTCAAAAACACAACATTCCACTCGGGACACTAAGAAAATAAACATAAATTAATAAACTATGCGGCTTACCTTGCAAACGGAGGCAAACTCCCCTACTCGGAGAAAACCCCCGCCAGCAGATCAGCCAGTGAAGCCTCGAATACGCTCACCAGCTCAAACAACCACAACCACCGCTCTCCACTGCTCACAACACCAGGGCCACTACGACTCGACCCTCACTTCAACCCTAGATTCCCACCCCGCCATTCTTGCCGAGATCCCTCCGGCCAAGCCTGCGCTTCCTCTGCCAAGTAAAACTACCCAACCCTCACTGCTCGCAAGAATGCTTTACTTCCAAAGCTCCCACCACCTTACTCGAAGCAATCTGGATCTCTGATCCTAAGAAATGGAGAGATTCGTAAAGCGAATGAGTATGGGGACGATGGAGAGAGACTGAAGGANCTACGACTCGACCCTCACTTCAACCCTAGATTCCCACCCCGCCATTCTTGCCGAGATCCCTCCGGCCAAGCCCGCGCTTCCTCTGCCGAGTAAAACTACCCAACCCTCACTGCTCGCAAGAATGCTTTACTTCCGAAGCTCCCACCACCTTATTCGAAGCAATCTGGATCTCTGATCTTAAGAAATGGAGAGATTCGTAAAGCGAAGGAGTATGGGGACGATGGAGAGAGACTGAAGGTGTGCCTCAGGCGCTGCCTAANAAATCAAAAGTATCGTCATTTTAGTTCGAAATTATTTAAATATAACTTCTAATGCGGAGATAAGAATGTAAGCTGAAAAATATGTGTTAAATATGTAAATAGAAAAATTGAGTGGTATATATATATAAAAATCTTCCAAAATATATATAAGCAGCGTTCATTAACAAATTTTCAAAGTTAAATGATATTTTAAAGTCTTAGTGTTTTATGAAAAATCCAGCACGCCCAATGATAAAATAATAGTTGATAGATGGGACATCATGAATTTTTAAGTGGAAAAACTTATAAGTTAAAAATCGTGGAGTCTGCTCAAGTTGAAATTATTTCACTATGTTGAGAAAAATTAAAGACTTTACGGACCCTTCAATCTTCTGGGTGAGTTGAATAATATGTGGGAGGTAGCGGTGACTTTCTTCTAGATAATTTTTTTCTCGATGGCGCAATGATTAGAGATTTAATCATCATAATTGTCTTAGTGGTAGAATGATATATACTCGCACGAGTAAGCTGGCATCGTTTGTCTATATCATAAGGAGGTGAACTTTTTTTTCACGCGCATGCAAGCATCCTTGTATACATTACTATCATTTCATTCTTCAAGACATACATTGCTTTCATGTGAGACTTGTATTTATCTACTAAAATTAATGTAACTCTACTATAATCTATGGTCATATGTAGTCTAATAGAGCACCTTTATTATAATTCTAAAGTTCATGTAATAATCTGACTTAAACATATAATCATGCAACAAGCTAACATATACATGCCTACTAGAATATAAGGGCCATGTAGTAATTTGATATCTTCTTAAACAAAACTGTTATGCAACTATTAGAACAGCATTATTTATTCTGCATATTTCATGTGTCAGGTAATAATCTGACATAAATATATGGTCATGTAATAAACTAGCATGTACATCTCTACTAGAATATAAGGGCTATGTAATAATTTCATATATTTCAAAACTAAATTATTATACAACTATTACAACAATAATAATTAGCTTGCATACTACATGACTAATGATGTAAAGAATCACATGTGATTTAATTTCATTGATATAAGACATAATAGTGAAAAAATTATGAACAAGAATATATCAAATGCAAAAATATATTATTATAACTTAAAAAGATAATTATTCAACTCAAACATTGGTGATTTCCTTGCTCTTAATTTATGTCACCTCCTTCAAATCAACACATTCTTTTAATGTAGTCAACTTTTCTAGATTAAATTGTGAAACTTGTTTGTAGTCAACTTTTATAGCAGTTTTGGTGTTGAGAGCAAGGGGGCTAAGTTATTGCCTGGGGAGCTTAGTGTGTTTGTGAAGGCCAGTTATGGCTATTTATAGTCATAGAATGCCAGGGGAGGTGTTTGGCTATGCATTAGGATCCCTGGCGGCTTCTCAGAGCATGTGAAGTGGATTTGCATAAGCTTTTGGCAGAGAGGCCAATGCTTTCTCAACTCTCCATGTATTGGGCATGGTGGTTTCAATGATGTTGAAGGTAGCATAGAGGATTGCTTGGGTTGATTAGGGAAACCTTTTGGTCGTTGAATAATACCATGTTTGGTTTGGTTTGACCCACCAAGGGTTCGTCCAAGAGGCCATGACCTAGATGCCATGTGTTGGATGGCTTGGCTAGGTGTGTCAATTTTGTGCTTAAGTGCTTGGAATTTGTCTAAAGTAATATATTTTAAATCTATTGGCAACCGCCATGATGGGTCGCATTTGTATCACGGGTCACCCATGGAGGATGGGTCATGGGGGAGATGGCCATGGGCTTTAGATTTTTGAATTTAGAGCTATCCTAAATGTGCTTGGGCTTAGCCCAAAGGTTTAAGCCTAATGGGTTTTTCATAATTTACCTAATTAAATAATTAGGTGAATTATGGGGTTGACCTCATGGTGCCAATTTGACCCCTACATGGTTTGATGTCTTAACCCCTTTAAGTGGGTCTCAATTTTGTGGCAATGGGGGGTCAATTGTTCAAGAATTTATCAAAATTGGGTTGGATCCAATTTGGTTTGATCTCCCATAGTGCTTTCGAGTTTTTGGGTCCAATGGTGTGTTGGAATTTCAAGTTGATTTTAGGGTTAATTGGAGTTGGGGAGGGGGTTGAGGGTTTGAGATTGTCTTAATGGGGCCTAAGAGAAGTGCGGTCAATAGTGCCCACAAGGAATCACGTAAAACTGCATTTTAAAAGCAATATTATCATAGTATTAATTGTTATTTTAATAAACTTTTTCTAAAATTTTAGTACTTAAGCTACTCTTCGTTAAATGAGGTGTCCATCTTTATTTTGTAATGTTTTGCACTGTATATTTACTTTTAAAGTATATAATGCACTGATCTAAATTGTTCTATTGCAAACAACATTACTATACATAGGCAGAATGACCATGTGTACACAAATGATTACAGCACAGCTGTTTTCAAATTACAAAAAACAAACAGAAAGTTAACTTATCAGCAGCTGCTACACAACAACTTATTATTAAGTTGTAGCTGCCTCAAATTGACCCTTATTCATCGCGATTGATGAGTACTTAATAGCAAATTTAAAAATATTTTCAAATATATTTTTTGTATTTTTTAATTATTATTCATTTATTAATGGTATTGTATGTTGTTGTTATGTGTCGCTTTGAGTCATTGGGAATAACTAATGATCCTATGACAAAGGCGATCTTGACTTAGACATTAAACACATTTTAAGCAATAGTTAATGGGAAATTTATTTGAAGCATGAATAATAATAATTTTTTTTTATTGTCGTAAAGGCACTTTTTTACAAATTAAAATTTGTAAAGGATAATTTACATATGATCACCCAATTACAAAGTATTTGCATATTGAGCACCCAAGCTTCACCTTTTTTTATTTATCATCAAATATCTCACATCACATAAAAATATATTACTATTTTATCTTTAAAAAAAGCAAACTAATTTTTTTAGCATGCATAAAATGTATAACAAATATGTGAAAATTGAAGTTTACGAGTCAAGAGTTATAGATGCATAAAAAGTGAATAAATGTATATAAAAAGTTAATTTTAATTTTTTATTACAAAGTTCGATTGTTTTAATCACTTGTTTACCCGGAGCTAATAATTTTGTCGGTATAGTTTCATTTTGAGTTTGTCGAGGGGGTACAAGGGAGTGTCCCCCCTATATTGGGTTAAAGTCACCTCCTCAGTATTCTTTTTGGTACTTATAGTATAGGAGGCCAGAACATAGCGTCTTAGTACCCTATACAAGTTAACAGTAAAACATTCAGAAGTGTGTGTCTCAGCACCCCGACCCTAGTAACCGAATGTCGGCACTATTTTTGGTGTGGGGTTTGCCCGTAAGAAGCTG
>JXCR01137524.1:136937-151561 GCA_002079205.1 Phalaenopsis hybrid cultivar | reverse complement strand
CAAAAATTTGGGAATTTTGGCCAAATTTGGGTCCCAAGGGCAGTTAGGTAATTTGGAGGTGCCTAGGGGCAAAAGACCAAATTAGGCATTTCACATAGAATTGGATAGATATCCATTCTAAATGAACCATGGATCAATGAAATCCTTATTTTGGGTCCTTATGGATTGGTTTTAGCTAAAATATTGTGAGGATATTGTGTATCCTAACTCCAAACCAACACCGAGGGTCAATCTTAAGGTCAAGTAATCCTATAGGAACTCCTCTTGAATCCTCTCACAATGATCTTACCTACAAAATACTAGAAGTTAAGATCAATATGTGGGAATTTCAGTTGATTAAAGAGAAAGGCTTTGAATTTCTAATGGTGGGGGTACCTTTTCTAATTTTCTAAGACTAGTAAATAGGAAAGTCCTATGGCTAGACCTAGGCTACTAAAGAAGTTTTCTAGACCTCAACCAGTGAGTAACTTTTCTTATTGGAATTAATTCATTTTTCTCATTTACATCAACTGTCACTCCTCCTTTCTTTGGAACACAGTGAATCGGACTTACCTAAACACTATCTGAAATAGGATATATAATTTCAGCATCTAACTATTTTAAGATTTCCTTCTTAACAACTTCTTTCATTATTAGGTTTAAACTCCTCTGAGGATCAACTTTAGGTTCGTATTGTTCATCTAATAAAATTTTGTGCATACAAATTGAAGGACTAATTCGTTTAATATATGCTAAAGTCCATCCAAATGCCTTCTTATATCTTTTCAACATTTATACTAATTTTTATTCTTGAATTTCAGTTAAATCAGAAGATATAATAACAGGCAATGTAGAAGAATTTCTTAAAAACACATATTTTAGATGGGCAGGTAATACTTTCAGTTCAAGTTCAGGTGGTTTAATACTTGAAGGAATAAGATTTTTTTATCATTTTCCAAAAGCTCTAAAATTTTAAATTTGTCATGAACATAATCTAAATTTTATTCTTTTATTTCATTCTAATTCTGAAAATTCTCTTCTTGCCTTAATTTTTCTTCAAACATTCCTTTAAATCGCTCATTACTTAGATAATCAGCAACTTCCATTCTAAAACATTTATTATTCTTTTCTATCGCAGGAAATTTCATAGCTTTAGCTATATTAAATGTTACTTCTTGATTATTGACTATTATTATTAATTCTCTTTTTTACACATCTATCACAACTCTCCCTCTTACAAGAAATGATCTCCCCAAAATAAGAAGAATCTCTTTATCTTCCTCCATAACTAATACAATAAAGTTGACAAATAAAATAAATTTATCCACTTTCACCAATGCATCTTCTATAAATCCTTTAGGATAATTTATTGATCAATCAACTAACTGAAGAGTTACAGTAGTAGGGGAAATCTCTCCTAAGTCTAAACGTTTAAAAATTGATAGATGCATGATTAATACTAGCTCCTAGATCACATAAGACTTTTCCAAAAAATGTTTCACCAATCGCACAAGGTATAGTAAAACTACCATGATCTTTTAACTTTTCATGAAGCTTTTTTTGAATAATTGTGCTACACTCTTCACTGAGTGCAACGGTATCGTGGTCTGTAAACTTCCTCTTATTATTTAGTATATCCTTCATAAATTTCACATAACTTGACATTTGTTTCAAAGCCTCAATAAAGGGAATATTTATCGTTAACTTTTTAAGGATTTCAAAAATTTTTGTAAATTGTTATCTTTTCGTTGAGGAAATGGAGGTGGCAGTTTTTCTAAAGAAATTCTTATTGGTTGATTTTCATCATTGTCGCTTTCAATATCCACCTTCTCCTTCTTAACTTCAGTTTCTCGTTGGATTCTTGTCTCTACTTCTTTTCCACTTCATAATTGAATAGCTTTAATCTGCTCCTTATTTTTATCTGTTAGATTAACTTCAATAGTGCTAGAAAGAATTCCTAAAGGCCTTTTACTAAGTGCCGTAGCAATATGTCCTAATTGATTTACAATATTCGTAATTGCAGCTCCTTGATTTTGTTTTTAATTTCCAATGTTCAACATTACTTCTTCTATAGTCAACTTCTTCTCCTGAACTTGTGAGTTATAATTAAATCTAGGAGGATAATAAGGTCTATATTTAGAATTCCCTTGGTTATTTGAATCTCCTCATGCGTTCACTGAATTATTATAATTATTCCAACTAAAATAAGGGTGATTTTTCCATAAATGATCGTCAAAATTAAAATAGGGATTATTATTTCTATTATTTATAGCATTCATAGTTTCATAAGATGATTGAGTATCAATTATCTGTCCTAGTGAATTTTCCTCTAACACTGATGGTATTTGAGAATAGTTCAAACCAATTTGATCAATCTCCTTTGATGTAGAGACAACTGAAGATGCTAAAATAGACACTGCATCAGAATAATGAATACTAGCTACTCTCTTTAGATCTACCCATTCAGAGGGCCATTGAAAATTATTAGTAGCAATTTCCTCTATTAAATAATATGCTTCATCAAAAGGTTTTGACATTAATGATCCACATGTAGCAGCGTCTGTAATAGATCTAAATGATCATACTAATCCATTGTAAGAAGTTTAAATTATTAACAAATCTAGTAAATCATGATGTGGAGATCTCCTAAGGAGATCCTTAAATCTTTCCCAAGCTTCATATATCGATTCCCCTTCAAACTTACAAAAAGATGTAACATCGTTTCTTAGCTTAGTAGTTTTTAAGGAAAATATTTAGCTAAATTTTTTTTTTGAAAGTTCTCCCCAAGTTTTGATAGATCCAGGTGCTAATGAATTTAACCAAGCTTTAGCTTTGTCCCTTAATGGAAAACAAAAGAGTCTAAGCCTGACCGCATCATTAGACACCCCATCATATTTAAAAGTAGAATAGATTTCAAGAAAACTAGCAAGATGTAAGTTAGAATCTTCAGTAGGTGTTCCTCCAAACTGATTATTTTATACCATTTAGATAATAGCAGGTTTAAGCTTAAATGAATTAGCAGCAACATCAGGATTTTGAATAGTCAAGTGAAGTTCATATGCTATAGGATTAGTATAATCTTTTAAAGGTATTTTTTGATTTTCATTTATTTGATTATCTAAGTTATTCACCATTTCATTCAAATTTATAATTTCTTTTTGTTGTTTTCAAACTTTTCTAATTGTGTGTTCTAATTCTGCATCGTGAGGTACTAAACCTTCATATCCAATACCACACATAAACAAAAAGAATTTCTTAAAAAGCAATATATTTTATGATATTTTATTTATGATTTATGATTTTTAAATTTTATTTTATTTTATTGTATTGCAAAATTTTCTAATTTACCAAATCTATTTAATTTATTTTTACCTACCCCGGTAATGGTGCCAAAAACTTGATCCCCAAAATTATAGTTGTGTAAAATTAATAAAGTTGACTCCGCTTTGCAGCGACGATAAGGAATTGGTTCGTTATTTTATGAATAAGAAATTGAAGCAATTTATGTTGGGATTCTACATAAGTATACTTATCGTTATCAAGTAATACAGGTCTTTCTATTTAAGCCCCAAATATCGATCCGACGAGGAAGGTTTAAATTTGAAATGGAAAATTAAATCAGAAAATTCACAACAATAAAGAAAATCTACTACACTAATTTTAAATATTTAAGTTGCTATCAGAACAAAATTATCAATTACTAGCAAAACTGTAAAGCAAAGCTAAACAATATCTACCAAACTATGTTTTTGAGATGAAGTTATCTAATATGAGAAAACATCTTTCAAAACCCTACTTGAGCCCATGGTCTAAATTATTTCTTGTTCTCTCTATCAAATGGCGTCGTCGGCGCCCAGTCTGGCGTCGTTGGTGCCCTCGCTGTTCTGGACTCCTTCATGCTGGCACCGTCGGTGGTCTTGCTAGCGCCACCGACACTAAGTTTTACTTCCAAAACGTCATTTTAAATTTAAATTATAGCCTTTTTGCTTCCTTTTTGCTTCAAGTGCTAAAAATCATCAATCTGCATTAAAACATGAAAAATACCTTCCATTAGAGCACGATATCACAAAAAATGTGTATAAAATGTAGGTCTAAAAATGCATATATTTTAAGTGCATTACCCAACATCCAATGTCCTCCACATGGATCACTACAGTTCCTTTAAGAAGTTTAAGCCACCGATACAGGGTGTCAGGAGGTAGCATACCTCAAAAATGAATCATGTATTCCATTTTCTACAGAGCTTAGTCAACAATCTCAAAGGATTCCTATGGCAGAATTGGAAAGGATGTACAAAGTTAAGAAGCTAGAATTTAAATTCTATGAGGAAATTCAAGGGAAATTTTTCAACATTTTAGAAGGATTAAAACTATATACAGGGGTCTTCTCTGAAAAAGATGAAAGAAGAATTCTGGACTATGTATTTGACTTGAGAGATAGAGTTCAAGCCGGTCTACTAAAGGAGAAAAATTAATCAGAGCCACAAAAATGGATGCGCGGGAAAGGAAGGATAACCATCCAGTGTGGGTGCTACTATAACTTTATTGAGGATAGGAAAGGGAACCCCCTGGGCATACTCAGTTATGATGAGGTGGATCCTCTACCTTCTAAGATAAAGCAAATGACCAAAAGGGTGGTCAGATGGAGTATACTACCAGCAGACTGCATTCTTAATAGTTGCATAATTGATATTTATGTTCAAGGAGATTGCATCCATTTGCACATAGACCACCAAGAGTTCATAGGGCCTTCTACACAGTGTCCTTCATGAGCCAAAGTAATATCCTGTTTGTAGAAGAAATTGATGTTGTTGGCCCTAGGGAGTTCAGAGGATCCGTCAAGATTTCGCTACAAATGGGTTTAGTACAAATTCTAAAGGGAAATGGAGCAGACTTAGTGAAGCACTGCATTCCGGGAGTACAACATCACAGAGTGTCTGTGACATTCAGAAGAATGGATGACAGTAAAGTATTGTATGGGTTCCGTGTTGGTGGAGCTGAGCCCATATAAGCTACGAGAAGGTTGTACCTCTAAGTACACGTAAAAGGAATTCTTGTCCTAAAGCGTGGCTTAATAGGCCAGCTTGATCAGGAGCTCACCCCATAGAGGGCAGACAGACAGTCAGTGGACACTTTTGTACCATTTCATGATGTAGCAGATATGATGTGAAATGCATCAGATGTGTTCAATATATGACATTTACTCAAAATATGATGTTTCAGATATATGCAACATGTTGTCTTTTTTTGATGCTTCAACATGTATTCCGTTTGTAACACCTCTTTGAAGTAGATCAATGAAATTTCTTTTAGATTTTAACTTGTTTGTCAAATTGCCCTTTTTGTGTGATTGGCAAAGAACCGTGAAACCATAAATTGGTTTTGAAATATAATGAATGAAGACCGATAAAATCAAATTCTAATATTAAATTTTAAACTTGTTTTTGAAAATCAACCAATGAAATTTTAATTTTGAAAATGTACTTTGATAATTAAATTATGATAAAGATAAAAAGAAAAGAAATGATAAATTTGTTGAGTTTGTTTCTCTCAAGTTTGAGGTTTCTTACTCTCTACTTTTGCAGCACAACTATCGTTGTCTGCACCAATTTCTTCACATCGTAGCAAAGTTTCACACTCGACATAAAATTTTACAAATTTTCCTCACCAATTTTAATCTTAACATGTCATATATCTATGAGCTTAACACCATAAGTTCTCTATGCTATTTTCATGTTGTTATCAGGGTTAGTATGGAGATTCTGAGTCCCTCTCACCATCTCTTGGGATGAATGTGAGTCATCGAGCTTTCCTCCTCAATGTAGTGAAATATTTCTGATTAGCTCTTGAGTTAGATGTGATCCATCGACCTTTCCTTCTTAATTTAGTCTTTTTGCCACCTCTTAGGTTTGATGTGAGTCATTGAGCTTTCCTTCCTAATGTGACACAATTTTTTTGAGATAGGTTTATGACCACCTTAAATGGAGTAAGACATGCTATCCTAATCTTTTAGGATTAGTTTAAGACCACCTTAAATGAAGTAAGACATCCGATTCTCTACCTAATTTTCTTGAGATAGGTTTAAGAAAACATTAGATGTAAAGGCATCCTATTCTCATCCTTCGAGATCAGTTTAAAAGCACCTTGAATGGAGTATGACATCAGATTATCTACCCAATTTCCTAGAGATAGGCTTAATAAAACCTTAAATGGAGTAAGGAATCCTATTCTCATCCTTTGAGATCATTTTAAGACCTCCTTAAATGGAATAAGGCATTCGATTCTCTACACAAATCTTCGAGATAGGTTTAAGAGCACCTTAAATGGAGTAAATCATCCTATTCTCACCTTTGAGATCGGTTTAAGACCACCTAAATGGAGTAAGACATCTGATTCTTTACCCAATTTCATTGAGATGGGTTTAAGACCACATTAAATGGAGTAAAGCATCGTATTCTCATCCTTTGAGATCGGTTTAAGACCCCCTTAAATGAAGTAAGGCATCTGATTCTCTACCTAATTTCATCAGGATAAGTTTAAGACTACCTTAAATGGAGTAAGGCATTGTATTCTCATCCTTCATTATCAGTTTAAGACCACCTTAATTGGAGTAAGGCTTCCATTTCTCGACAAAAATCATCAAGATAGGTTTAAGACCACCTTAAATGGAGTAAGGCATCCTATTCTCATCCTTCAAGATTGGTATAAGACCACCTTAAATGGAGTATGAAATCCGATTCTCTACACAATTTCCTCGAGATAGGTCTAAGACCACCTTAAATGGAGTATGACATTTGATTCTCTACACAAATCTTCAAGATAGGTTTAAGACCACCTTTAATGGAGTATAACATCTGATTGTTAGTCCGGAATTGATACCTGAATTTCAATTCCCATTTTTTGGTCAACACCTAAATACTGATTCCCATCCTTCGAAGCATCGGAAACTTGGTTATTTGAAATCCACTTTCTAATCCCCAATGAGAGTTTTGAACCCTCAGTTTTGGTTGGATATTCATTTTCTAATTCCCCAGCAGAAATAACTCTCACTCAATTCTACACTTTGTTCTAAGATTGTTGGCTTAGAAGTCTGTGTTGGTTTTTTTATTTCATCGATCAATGCCAATATGTGCGGTGTGCTTGCTTAGCACATCCCACCTATTGGAAGTCCATTTGTTGACTTAACTTTTAGTTGAAGTCTAATTTTTCCTCCTTATAAGCATAGGTTCTAGCCATAGAATTTTTCTATTGACTATTCCTAGAGGACTAGAAAGGAACTCTCACCATTAGAAATTCTAAACTCCTCTTTGCTCAACTTGAAGTTCCACACATTGGTTCTAACCTCTAGCACTTAATAGGTGGGGTCAATAAAGGGGAGCTCAAGGAGAGTTCCCATAGGATTGCTTGGCCTTAGGGTTAACCCACTGGTGGTGTGGTCTTGGTTTCTTTCACACAAACTTGCACATTACACTTCCACTCACTACCTTAAACCCAAGCTTACCTGATTTTGATCCCTTGACCCTTTGGGAGACTCATGTAGATGATCGCCTAGACCTAGTAGCCCTAGGCTAGGATTTAGCAAAGACCAGTGCAGCCCAAAGTAGGGAATTCTATTGATTCATGGCTCAGGTAGGGTGAATTACACCCCAATTTCACCAAAATACCAGGTTTAGCCTTTTGCCCCCAAATCTACCTAAAATACCAAATTGACCTTAAAAACCCACCCAAATTTGTTCAAAAATTACTTCAAACCATTTCAAACCACCAAATTGCCCAAAACACCCCAAAATTTCCAAAATCACCAAAATACCCCTCATTTTGCCAAAATTACCAAAATACCCTTGGTAACTCAAATTTTCCCAAAGCCTCCCAAATCACTTCAAATGTCCCTAAAATCAATGTGAACCACTCTATTGAGCCCAATTTGATCAATTTTACCTATAATAAATAAAAGCCCCAAATTGCCTTTAAGGACCAAATTACCCCAATTCACCCCCAATGTCCACCAATTTAATCCGAATTTTGCCCAATTTCAATTCTAAACGCAAATTCAACATGTACAAGCTTGGTTATGACTAAATTTAAGTCCCAATTGGCTCAAATTTGAATCCAAATTCAAAAACATAGCCCTAGAGCAACACCTGAAACCGACCTTGGTCGAAATCATACCTAGAGAATTCACCAAAGCCCAGAACTTCATCTGGAGGTTTGTTAGACTTATTTAAAGCTGCTACAATCATCTAATTGAGGCTTCCCCACTCAAAAAAAGTTATTGGGCTTTCACCCCAATCCAAGCTTAATTTGATTCTTCATATGTATTTACTATATTTTGTACCGTATAAACCGTATGGATGTGCTCATCTTGAGTAGATGAAGGTGTAGGAACAAACTCGAAGTTATTTGGTTGAGTATCGAGAGAGATCTTAAGGTTTGAAGTTTAACGGCTCTCGGGTTATAGAGATCAGGGATGATGAACTGATACCGTCCGTTTTCGCATTTATTCATTTGACGATCGTGATTGCACTTGACAGATAAATGGAATGAAACTGCAGGCTGACGAGGTGCTAAGGTGTGTGGCAACATCAAATGGCGATGTACCGCATGGAGGCTTCCGAGTGGACGAGGATGGCGCCGCGCCGCGTGGATAAGTAGAAAAATATGGATTTTTTGAATTTACTTAAATGCCAGAACATAAAAAATTCATATCATTTTACAGAAAAACAATAAAAATAAATTAAAAGACCCTCTTGATCAGTAAATAGAGGAGAATAATGTGGACCAAAAATAATTTGTTGACTTTTTGATTTTTAATTAATTAAATTCTCTCTCTGGTATTTCAATACATCATGATTAAGCATTGCTCACCGTAACTTTAAATTTTTAGGGTTTGTTCCTCATGACAATGGTTATGTCCTTTGATTTTTCCAGGATCAAAGGACATCTCTGTGCTTTTAAAGCTAATTTTCAAGCTAAGATGGTTATTTTGGCTTAAATTAATTATATAAATTGAAATATCACTAAAAAATTATGGGATAATTTTTATTAGGTTTCCTATGGTTAAAGAAGCTTAGGAAAAATATCATGATGGTTTGAATAATTTTGTTCATTTTTTATTTAACTAAGTGTGTATATCTTGTATTAATTTATGTAAACTAAATATTAAAAAAATTTGAAAAAATCAATTCCACATTGTATGTAAAAAACATGTTAACCCACTCTAAAAATTTCAAAATTATTTGATTAAGTTTAAGCACTATAGTTAGTTTTTTAATAGACATTGTATTTTTGCACAAAAAAAAAGTAGATTAAATTAAATACACTTAGGATAAAAAGTAAATTTTTTTTTAGTTCTTTGTGATCAGGAGCGCTTAGGAAAAATAAAATTTATTTTTTATAAAATATTTGATTTTTGACCTATTTTTAAATTTAAAAATAATTAAAAAGTTAAAATTTCCAAAAATACAAAAAATATTCCAAAATGTTTCTAATAATTCACTGATCACTTAAGACTCATTAAAATATTTTTCTAATTTTTCTAAGTTAAAAATAAATTTCTAAATGGTTAAAATGTATTTTTTTATTTTTCTCATTAAAATAATTATAATAAATAAATGAATTAAAAATCTTAAAAATATAAAATTTATTTCTTTGAGCACTTTGGACTTAGAGAGGTTTAAAAAAATATAAAACATATTTTTTTTTGTAAATAAAACATATTTTTCATTCAAATTAAATTATAAAATCAATAAATAATTATAAAATTAAACTCATAGTTTGATTCAAATAAAACATGAAATTTTACTTAAGTGTTTCTCTGACCTAAGGAAACCTCTAATATATATTTTTTTTCATATACCAAAAGATTTATTTTGATTGATTAAATAAATTAATTTTGAAAATCCTATTTTTAAGTTAAATGATTATTTAAATTAAATTAAAATTTGAAAACCATATTTTTCTCCTCTGATATATTAATTACTCTATGGATAGTGTACTCTAAATTTTTTAAAGTCATTTGAATTATGCTAAATGAGTTATGAGGTGGGGAGCCCAAAGGGAAATATGGTAATTTTAGATTTTGGTCCTTGATAAAAATTTAGGATTAACCTAAAGGAAAAAAGGGTAATTGTGATCCTAATGGATATGTTTGGATGATTGAAACTTAATGGGTCAAAAAGCAGAAATCAACTTGCCATCTTTCCATAATGAGGCAAAAATTATAATTTTCTAAATTATCAAGACTCGGATGTTGATCAAAATTCAAATGATTCTCAAGTGATGGGCTTAAGTTAGGAGGATGATAGTTCACTTATTTTAAGCACACAATTTGGATTATATGATCTTTAAATAAGGATATCTATCACTTAAATTTAAAATCTTAATGATTATTACCTTATCCCCCTGAGATTGTTAAGGGCTTGGTAGTGATTTAGGCTTGATATTTAAATTCATTTGATAGGATTTATGAGGATAATTTGATTGATGGTAAACACCTTTAAGAACTTCAAGCCCAGCCTTAGTAGTGAGAACAAAATCCTTAATGATCTAAGCTTATTTCAGGGGCATTCACTCACATAACTTTTAAGTGAAATATAAATTGATTAATTGAGTACCCTACCTTTGGGATAATGACCAAATGAAAAAATGTTGAGATTTTCATACCTATTTTATACTATTTATAATGCTATTGCACTTTAAAGAAAGGTATTTTTGATGTTTTGTTGCACGAATGATGAATTAGTGTCATTGGAGCAAAAAGATGCAAAAAGGAGCGAATTTGGAGCAAAAAGGACCAAAATGTGGAGAATTGAACTATGCCGCCGACGACGCTCTCAACCTGCCGACGGTGAGTTTTTCCCGAGACTACAGGACAGAATTCTTCAGAAGCTCGCCGACGGCTCCCTCGAGGCTGCCGACGGTGAGATCGACGGTTATGCCTACTCAGGATTTGGATAAGGCCAAATTTGGAAGTGATGCTTAGGCAACTCTTGGGAAAGCTCATCCACAACTTTAAAAGAAGATTTTGGCCAAAAATTACTTAGGCAACTCTTGGGAAAGCTCATCCACAACTTTAAAAGAAGATTTTGGCCGAAAATTGAAGAGAGCCTGGCTTAGGCATCTTGGGAAAGCTCATCCACAACTTTAAAAGAATATTTTGGCCAAAAATTGGAAGAGTCTAGAGGCCCTTGGAGGTTAGAGAGGTTCCATTAGTGTATAGAATTTCCAATAGAGTGTAACAATTGTGATGAGTTCTTTGAGAGATTGTAAGAGTGGAGGGAAAGTGAGAGATTTCTTCCTTCTTGCAACTTTGAAGAGGAATTTTGTGTGCTGTATAGAAAGGAAGAGATTCAGAGGAACTTCGAGGAGTGTTTTTGGGGAGAAATTAGAGATAAGTTATTTACTTGTTGTAGTTTGTATGACTTTGATTTTATATATGAATTTAAAGTTTTATTGTGTTTTTTCCATGAGATCTGAGTAGTTTTCTCTGTCTTTCTCCTTGTCTCAAGATTTGTGAAATGGTTATTTGAATTAATGAAGCCATAAAAATGTTTAAGAAATTGTGATGATCTTTTCACTTCGATCCTAATTTACTTTCAATCTGGCTAATTGATTTGTTAAAATATGTTGAGTTTTACAAGTAAAGTGAAGATTACATCCAAGATTCAGGGAAGTCAAGGCCCTTGGATGTTGGGTGCAAATAAATAAGGAAATAATATTATCGGGCATAGAATTGGAGATTTTAGAGTGACAGACTAAAATCCCTAATTCTGTCCTATCGTTTGGGTGCTGAAGTGTAGATGTTAGCCCTGAGGTGAGGGGAACGTGGGAGCTCTGAACTGAGAGCCGGTATCCTCCAAGCCTAGCCGGGGATTCAGTAAACAGGCGTAGGATTAGTCAATGTTCTTTATGCCTGGACCAAAGGGTAAAGAATAGGTATGCTCCTACTGTGGGAGCTCCAAAGTGAGAGCCGGTATCCTCCCAGCCTAGCCGCAAATTCAGTAAACAAGTGTAGGATTAGTCAATGTTCTTTATGCCTGGACCAAAGGGTAAAAAATAGGTATGCTCCTATTTGATTAGTCAATGTTCTTTATGCCTAGACCAAAGGGTAAAGAATAGGTATGCTCCTATTTGGCATAATATAAATTGAACAAATTCACTTTATCCATTCACTATAATTTCTTGACAAGGAGAAGGATGTTTTCTTATATATTGAATATCACAATTAAACCCTCCTTAGTATCATTAGTTATTTAATATTTATTAAAATTATCTATTTATTTCAATTGCCTATTAGTGACATATAAGAAAATTGAACTTCGTTGTTTTGATTAAAGAATTGCTTTTCTAAAATCTTAGTCCGCAGTTCTAACCACTCCCTGTGGGATCAATATCTAGGCTCCATTAGAGCCTTATATTACGTGAGCAATAGGTATACTTGCATTGATAAGTGTGACTTTACAATTATTGAATATTTATTACATCCATATTTATCTTGTATTTTAAGCATATAAAAGTCACTGTCAAGTTTTTGGCGTCGTTGCCAGAGAGTGATTGAGTGAGTGAGTCAAATCACAATCAGAGTAACGGACAAATTAGGATTATTAGAAAACTTTTACTTGAATTGCAATTTATTTTTGTATTTAGTTAATTATGTACTGAGTGTACTGATTTCAAATTGTATGCGTAAATTTGGACCTGAAAATCTTATACCCTACGATTCGGAATTAGAATGCACTGTTAAGAGGATTAGAAAAATAAGAAGAGAACCAAGAAATTCTGATNTTCACCACTAAGTCCTTAAGACCTAAGTGAGTGTATTAAACATGCGTATTAATTTTGAAAAGTTTTAAAACTTTAAGTGATCATTATCAAGATCATTTACACATCATTTTGATTATCAAATAAGGGTGTGAAATCATTGATTTCCAAAGTTATAAATTATACCCTTAAATTTGAAGTTTCCAAAATTTTGATAATTATGAGAATTTTCTTTTATCTTGTAATTTGGCAGAGTGAAGTGAGTTTTCATCAATTAGCCCATTTTTGATTGAAAATCATCAAATGAGTTAATTAATATCAGAAATTACCCATTTCCTGTTTGATGGGAATTATTCTATTATCTTGTAATTTGGCAAAGTGAAGTGGGTTTCTACCAATTAAGCCAATTGAAAATCATCAAATGAGTTAATTAATATCAGATATTATCTCATTTCCCATTTTGATTAAGCCTAAATATTCATTAAGGCCAAAATATCCAAAATTACAATTTTATCCTCCCATTTTGATTAAGCCTAAATGTTCATTAAGGCCAAAATATCCAAAAATTACAATTTTGCCTCTAAGGATCCAAACTTTCATAATTTGTCAAATTTAAGTCAAATGACTTTGAAATTTTTATATAACCTTACTGATAGGTTAATTAAGACATCAGAGGAGAAAATATGGATTTTCACAATTTAATTTACTTCATATAATTATTTTTATGCAAAAATATGCATTTTTTAAGGAAAATTCCAAAAGATGATCAAGACAACTCCTAATCATTTGAAATTTTTATGTGAGCTAGCCCTAGCTAGAAAGTCCTTTGGCCAAAATTTCATAATTTTTTGAATTTTCTGTGATTTATTAAAATTAATTGAAGTTCTGGGAACTTTAACAAAAATAAAATATTTTATTTATTAAAAAATATATTTTATATTTTTGGAAAATCTCTTTGAGGTCAGAGAACCCAGAGAAATTTATTTTATTATTTTCTGATTTTTTANAATGATGTTTTGATTTTTAAAAAATATAAAATTATTTCCTAAGACTACTCTGGCCGTAGGGAACTCACATGAATATTTGTAGAATTTTCTAAGCCATATGCAATTTTTTATAATTATTTAAACAGAAAATAATTAAGAACTTAGAAAATTAAGATCTCTATCTAGAGATCTCCTATGTTTTTGGAAAAATGCTCAAATTGTTCACCTAGACAGAGGCTACAACATATAAAAATTTGGAGTTAAGGTATTAATTTCATATGAATGGAGAATTGAAAAACCCCTAACCCTAATTTATTTTTGCAAAATAATTTATGCATCAAATTAATGTGAAAATTATTCCACATGAATTTTCTCTGTTCACTGAGCAAGAGAGTATTTTTATTTTATTTTTATGAATTTTCTATGCAAAGATATGGATTTTTAAAGTTTAATAGCTATTTTTTGAATTTTTTAAATATCCTATTTATCTATTCAAACCGCGGGCTGACTGGATCCTTAGATCCGTCGAAAAGCCACGCAACGCGCTCCTATTTGGCGCCGCCTTCTGACTCAGCTGCCATGCGTCGCGCTGTATCGCTTCAGATAATCATCCGACTTAATCTCCGCCGTTCATTTAATACACACGAGAATGAACGACATCCGTTCATCGTCCCCAATGGAATGAACCCGTGTCCGTCCACACTAAAACGTTAAGATCTCGGCCTAGACTCAACCAAATCACTTCGAGTTTGATCCTATGGACTCGTCTAAGTGAGACGAACATATCTATATGGTTAGGAGGCCATAAAATCAAGCTTAAGTAAATGGAGAATCAAAATAAGCTCAGGATAATGGGGAGTTTTATACCTTTGCTCTGAGAAGGGAAGCTTCGATCAGAGAT
>JXCR01137524.1:120946-136888 GCA_002079205.1 Phalaenopsis hybrid cultivar | reverse complement strand
CAAGGGCAGTTAGGTAATTTGGAGGTGCCTAGGGGCAAAAGACCAAGTTAGGCATTTCACATAGAATTGGATAGATATTCATTCTAGNAGTCAATAGGAAAGTCTTATGGCTAGACCTAGGCTATTAAAGAAGTTTCTAGACCTCAACCAAAAGTGAGGTTAACACCGAATTTGAGTAGTTTGAGTAATTCTCCACTTAAAGTTTCTTTTGTCAGCTGGAAGTGTGTGCAGTTTATTTTTATATTGTGTAAGGGAGAGGAGAGGAGCGTTGTAGAGTTTTCTAAATGAGGACAGGATTGTGTGTGATGTAATTTGTGCAGCTCTCCTTTATTGAATCTTGATCTGTCTCTACATCACATCCAAAGAATATAGCATAAGTAATGAGAGAGAAAAAAGATTGAGAGATGGTGAGAGAGACAACAATAATCTAAAAATCAATTGCGATTAATTCATAAAAATATTCTCTTATTTATATAGTAGAGGGTACATAATGATGATATTACATTTTTTCCCTTTGATTTAAAGGGGTCCATAATATGATATTTACGAATTTTACATGTGTAAACCTCGCATCTGGCTCCTTGCTTGCTTGTCAGCTAAGCTTAATCAGCATTCGGTCAGTAGGATCTGCTTGGTCGGCAAAATTTAGTTGAAATGAATCGACTGATAGATAAGTCCTAATTGTTGACCCAATCCATGATGAGGAACCGCTACAGCATTCTTCTGATGGTATGAGATACTGTGAAATCAGATATTCCCATAGATTGGTTCCTCAAGAAGGTTGGCTATTATATATGATTGACTTTCTTATAACGGTGGCTCTGATGTTCTTTCATCTCTTATCTGGCCAATTGGTTCGGGCTTGGTTCATCTGCACTTTTTTTGTTCCTCGTGGCTCAATCAACTTTGGCCTTGCTGGTTTGACTTGGACATCTCGGCCAACAAAATAGGCTTCATGTCTAGCAACAGGCCACCCTTCATCGTACTTTCGTCTTATGGACCATTAGATCTCCATAGGATCAGTGCTGACATA
Source organism: Phalaenopsis hybrid cultivar (assembly GCA_002079205.1). NCBI lineage: Eukaryota > Viridiplantae > Streptophyta > Magnoliopsida > Asparagales > Orchidaceae > Phalaenopsis > Phalaenopsis hybrid cultivar. The sequence goes on along the minus strand of JXCR01137524.1, from coordinate 135,855 downwards.
TTTTTATATACATATTTTAGTTTTTTTGTTTTAATTACTTTTTAAAAAGCAATGCTGCGCTTAGATTAGAAAAATTAAATACAAAAGTAGATTTTATTTATGTTTTAATTAATGGCGTAATAATTAAATTCCCATGTTTTTTTCAACTTTGATTCTTATAAAAAAGATGTGGCGGGACTCCTTTATATTTCTTTATTGCTTTGTGACTCCCTCATTTGAATTGGTCGGCTTCCGTGTGTTGGGATGAAGAATATCAAATCCCTCAAGTGATATCCTTGATAAAGATTTGATATGTGTTGCCTTCGGGAAGTTGATAGGTCGTAACCACACAGAAGGTGAATGAACGAAGAAAGTCTTTATTAAGAAGAGAAAAAAAATGGCACTCTCATTATCAGATCATGTTGGATCATCTGATTCATTCCTCGGTAATAAGTAGAGGAATGTTGAACCGATCAACTCGATTGTTGATCTGATCACCCAACCTTCTGCAATGGTTCAAGTGTCATCGATCGCACAGGGCGTGCAAGAGGTTGTTGTAGCTCTCCCATCTCATGATGAGGGTGATGTATCAATTACAACGTCTGAGTTGGATCGACTCCTGAATATGATAATCCTAGATCTTAATTATTGGATTTAAATTTTTTTGAATTCTTTTTTATTTACATTGTATCTTGGTGTAAATGCTTCAACTTTGAGAGGCATGGGTGAGGACCTTGCCCCGACGAACATCGGCGAGAATTCAACTGAATTGTCAGTGGTAGTGAAATAGACATCAGACAATGTCAGACAACTCTCATGTGAGGATGATGGGATTGAAAATTCAGAAGATCCTCTCAATATATACGAGAAAGCAACTAATGGGCCCAAGATATCTTCAGGATTACTAGCTCATCTTATGCACAGTCGGTAGGGATCCAACAAGGCAAGGAGATGCACAAGTTGTTGGCTCATGTGGAGAAAGCTAAGGAGATGGAGGTGATTTTGGACGTTCAAAAGAGATACTTGATTCTTCGAGCCCAATTAGATATGAATCAGCTAAATCAGTTAGGGTGTGTCTTTGTTGAAGCGGTGACTAACCACCATGTAAAGTGTTTTATCTCAGAATAATTTTTTAGCATTTTTTTTATTCCCGAGTCTTCTTCAGAAAAAAAATTATTTTCATGTCTCATTTTTTTTATTGATGTGATCCCTTTGTTAGCGTGTTTTTTTCTACCCCTTTGTGNAGAATTAAGACATCAATTACACTCGATGTGACATTTTGAATCTCTGAATCCCATTGAAAGAAAAATGAAAAATAACCTATTAAAAGCCTTCAATCTCTTACTGACCAACACTTCGTCCACGATTGACAAGGTCAACTCTGAATAGTAAAATCACTTTCCCTTGACTACACATTACACCAAACCAAAGCCTACAACGACTCAAACACATCAAGATACATTTCCACTCAAAACCACACGATCAATCACCTTACCACCAAAATCACATATTGTCGCCCAGATCTCACTCTAAAGAATCCCACAGATCTGAAGCTCAACCGCAGATGAAAACCCAACGACTTCAAAAACACNGTCCTATGGCTAGACCTAGGCTACTAAAGAAGTTTTCTAGACCTCAACCAAAAGTGAGGTCAACAGTGCCATATATGGAGGGACAGAGGGACAAAGAAAGAGAGAGAAAGTCAAAGAAAAAGAAAGAGTTAAAGATATCTCTGTCTTGCTTCCTCACTCTCTCTTTTGTTATTCTCTCACTCCATCATTTTTTATCTTATCTCCTATCTTTCTCTCTAAAAAACTATTAACTTGTTTCTCTCTCAATCCCCATCACTCTCTCCATCCTTTCTCTATCACTCCACTGCTCTCTCACCCTTGATATCTTTGTCTTTCTCTATCACTTAAAATAAAATGGAGAGAGTGACATGTTGATAGTTTTAGAGAGATAATGACAAAGAGAAAAAAGAGTAAAAAGTGAAGAGAATGAGAAATTACAAGCAAGAGAGCATGAGAGAGATACGAGAGAAAACTCACTATATTTCTCTATCACAGACACTCTCTCACATTTTCTCTCTCACTCTCCATCCCACTCCCTCTCTTTGAAGGGTAGAAGGGAGAGAGGAAGGACAGAGGGAGCTAGAGAAAGAGAGAGTGAAAAAGAGCATGAGAGGAAGAGAAAGGGGTGAGAGATTAGAAAAGAGAGAGAAAGAATGGAATAGATTTAGAGTGGGAGAGAGTTAAAAGCAAAGAGAGGCTAAAATGGAAATAGAGTTGGTGATAGAGAGATAAAGTGAGCGAGGGAAACAGTGAGAAAGGGAATGACGAAGGTAGAGAGATGGGGGAGAGAGAGAAGTAGGATGGAGGGAGGCTGATAGAGAAAATAAGAGAGAGAGTGTCTATGTATGTCGGAGTGAGGTAGATATCAATAATGAGAGATTTAGTGTGGAAGGGAGTTATGGTAAGAGAAGAGAGAGAGAGAGCAATTTAAAGAACTAGAAAGAGGTGAGAGGGGTTAAAGAGAGTTGAAAGAGGGAGAGAAGTGGGTGCATGTGAGAGGGAGAATGAGCGTCTCCCAATCTTTGTCACTCTCCCTCTTGTCTCACACTCTCCTTTCACTCACTATCCCTCTCCCACTCTAATTATTTCTCTCTCCCTCCTATCTCTTTTTCAACTTAGTCTCTTTTGCTCTTACTCTCCAGTTATGATATGAAGAGAGAGAGAGAAGCTTGAAGAGAAGAGCAAGTGAAAGAGAGATCATAAGAAACAGAGAGGAAGACACGGGAGAGAGAATGTGAGAAAGAAGGACAAGCAACTGGGAGGGTGTTAGAGAGAGAAAGAGAGATAGAGGGATTGAGAAAATGAAGATAGAGAGAGAAAAAGACAATAAGGGAGGGAGGTAGAATGTGACCAACAAAAAGACATGTTGAAATAGAAGGAGTGATGAGAGGTGGGCAAGCATGAGCAACTGAGGCAGTGGGAGATAGAGAAAGGGAGAAAGAGAGAGACAGAAAGAAGAGTGAGAGAAAGAAAAGAGAGAGAATGAGAATAAAGAATGGAAGAGTGGTGGAGAGCGAGGTAAGATATAGAAAATTAGATAGTAAGAGAGAAAAAGAGGGAGGGACAAATAGAGAGCTAAAAAGAATAATAGAGAGATAGGATGAGAAAGAGAGGGGGACAGTGAGCAAGGGAGGGAGAGAGAGAGGGAGAGAAAGAGAGGCACTATACCTTCAATTCTCTCATACTTCTAATGAGAGTGAGAGAGAAATGGGGGAGTGAGGGTGAAAGTGGGAAAAAGAGAGAAGAGCAAGAAAAGGAAAGAAAGAAGAGAAAGAGAGAGAAAGGGAGGGGAGAGAGAGAGTGGGAGGAAAAAAGAATGAGAGATAGAGTCAACTAAGAGAGAGTATGAAAGATAAAAACTGCAAGAAGAAGAGAAATAGTGAGGGATGGGAGAGAAAGATAAGGAAAGAGAGAGAATGAGAGATAATGTGAAAAGAGGGATAGAAAGAAAGAAAGAAAGGTTGAGACTATGAGAGAATAAAAGAGCTAGAAAAAGTTGAGAAAGAGAGAGAGAGAGAGAGTGAGAGAGTGAGAAGGCATGAGAGAAAGAAAGAGAGAGAAAGGGTGTATATAAAGAGATAGAGAATGAGAACCAAAAAAGAGAGAGGGAGTAATTGAGGGAGTGAGAGAAAGAGTGAGTAAGAGACAAAGAATGATGGAGGGAGCATGCGAGAGAGCAAGTGATAAAGAGAACAAAGATGCTCTCTAAAGGGAGGGAAGAGAGTTGACAGAAAGAAAGTAGATAAAACAAGATAGGGATAGAGAGTGAGGGAAGAGGGAGAGACATGAGAGGGTGGGAAAGAGAGAGGGAGGGGAGAGTGACAGAGGAGAGATAGAGAAAGTGGTAGTGACAACGATAGAGTAAGAGAGGGATGGTGGCACCATAAGAGAAGAGAATGGAGAGAGCTATATCGCTCTCTCCATTCTAGAGTTTGAGAGAGCTATATCACACTCTCAAACTCTCTCTTCCACCTTTGTCTTTTCCTCATTATTTTTTTCTTGATATATTTCTCATTATCTAACTCTCCCTTTCATCACTCTCTACCTCTCTTTTGCCCTGTCTTTTCTATATACCTCCCCTCTCTATCTCAATCTTCTATCTCCCTCCCTTTCTCTCTCTCTGAATCTCTCCTTTCCCTTTATTTATCTCCCTCCTCAATCACTTTGTCTCTCTACCATAAATGTCTCTCCCACTCTCTTTCTTTCACCACTCTCAACGTTTCCATCTCTTTCTCTTTTTTCTATCATTCTATATTTTAGTTTCTCTGTCCATCTCTCTAGCAAGATACAAGAGAGGAGGCAGAGAAAAAGAGTGTGAGAATGAGAGAAGAGGGTAAGAAAAAGAGATAGATAGAGAGATAGTGAGCGATCTATCTCTCCCTCACTACCATCCTCTCTCTCTCCATCACACACGGTTTACATCTCACTCTCTCACTCTCTCACTCTCTCTCGCCCTCTCTCATGCTCCCCTTCTCACTCTTCTCTCTTTCTCTCCCTAACCTCTCTATCGCTATTTTTATTTATCTCTCTCTCTCTCATTTTTTATTAATCTCATTCTCTATCATTATCCCTCTATCACTCTCTCACTCTTGTTGCATCCCTCCCTCCCACCTACACTCTACATCCCTCTACTTCCCTCTTTCTTTGTCTATCTCATCCCTTTCCCTCTCTTTCTCACTCACCTCTCTAATTCTCTTTCACTAATTCCCCTTTCTCTTTCTCTCTTTTTCCCTCTCTCTCTTATTTCGCTCTTTCTACTTCACTATCTCTCATTCTTTCTTTCTATTAACTATCTGTAACTTTATATCTCTTCTTACTCCCCTTTCCCTCTCAAATTATGCCTCCTTTCTATCTCTCAAACCCACTCTGTCTATTCTTCTCTCGCTAACACTCTCTCTCACATGAGAGAGAAAGACAGATAGAGAGAGTGAGAGAGAGAGAGATGGAAAGATAAACCAACATCTTTCTCTGATCCCTCCCTCTCTTACTCTCACTCCCTTTCTCATACTTCATCACTTCCGCTCTCTTTCTCACTCTCTCTTAATTCTTATATCTCTCTCCCTCCCCATCTTTCTCTCAATCGCTCTTTCCATTTTATCTCTCGTACCTCTCTAGCTCTCTCTATCTCTCTCTAGCACTCTATGTTTCTTCACCCTTTTTTTCTGTTGCTCTCTCTAGCAAGTGATAGAGAAATCGAGAGAGAAAAAAGGAAAGGTGATGTGCATATATGCAAGACAGGACCGTGGGGATTGATGTTCTTATTAAAAAATTGGATGTGCTATACCAAAATAGAAAAGAATTGATGGAAATTTTTATGAGACGCAGAAAAAACTAAACAATAAAACCCTTCCAAGGTTGGAGCAAACCGAATTATAGGTAGAACCTGCGGTAAAATGGATGGATGGAGTTAAACCTTTACCCAATTCTCAACGCAAACAAGAACGTTGGTATAAGACCATCACTCTATGCTTGGCATGAGGAAAGAGCCTTGGTATAATGGAAGATGCCATAAATGGGGTGGATTCTCTTGATAAGTCGAGAAAGAACTCCTTGCACTCTTTTGAAGTAAGGCCTATCCTAAGGACACCGTGGGAGACAACCAAAATGCNTATATATAAGTAGAATTCATTAACAGATTGAAATGATATATTAAAGACTTAGTATTTTATGAAAATCCAGCACGTCCAATGCTAAAAGAATAGTTGATAGATGAGACATCATGACATTTTAAGTGGAAAAACTTATAAGTTAAAAATCATCGAGCCTGCTCAAGTTGAAATTATTTCACTGTGTTGAGAAAAATTAAAGACTTTACCGACCCTTCATTCGTCTGGGTGAGTTGCAGAATATGTGGGGAGGTAGCGGTGACTTTCTTCTAGATAATTTTTTCCCGTTGGTGCAATGATTAGCGATCTAATCATCATAATTGTCTTAGTGGTAGAATAATATATACTCGCACGAGTAAGCTTGCATCGTTTGTCTATATCATAAGGAGGTGAACTTTTTTTTCAAGCACATTCAAGCATCCTTATATACATTACTATCATTTCATTTTTCAAGACATACATTGCTTTCATGTGAGACTTGTATTTATCTACTAAAATTAATATAAATCTACTATAATCTATGGTCATATGATAGTCTAATAGAGCCACTTCATTACAATTCTAAAGTTCATGTAATAATCTGACTTAAACATATAATCATGTAATAAGCTAACATATACATGTCTACTAGAATATAAGGGTCATGTAGTAATTTGATATCTTCTTAAACAAAACTATTATGCAACTATTAGAACAACAATATTTATCCTGCATATTTCATGTGTCAAGTAATAATCTGACATAAACATATGGTCATGTAATAAACTAACATGTACATCTCTACTAGAATTTAAGGGCTATGTAATAATTTTATATATTTCAAAACTAAATTATTATACAACTATTATAACAATAATAATTAGCTTGCATAATACATGACTAATGATGTAAAGAATCACATGTGATTTAATTTCATTGATATAAGACATAATAGTGAAAAAATTATGAACAAGAATATATCAAATGCAAAAATATATTATTATAACTTAAAAATATAATTATTCAACTCAAACATTGGCAATTTCCTTGCTCTTAATTTACACACCTCCTTCAAATTAGCACATTCTTTTAATGTAGTCAACTTTTCTAGATTAAATTGTGAAACTTGTTCATAGCCAACTTTTATAGCAGTTTTGGTGTTGGGAGCAAGGGGGCTAAGTTATGGCTTGGGGAGCTTAGTGTGTTTCTAAAGGTCGGTTATGGGTATTTATAGTCATAGAATGTCAGGGGAGGTGTTTGGCTATGCATGAGGATCCCTGACGGCTTCTCAGAGCATGTGAAGCAGATTTGCATAAGCTTTTGGCAGAGAAACCAATGCTTTCTCAACTCTCCATGTATTGGGCATGGTGGTTTCAATGAGGTTGAAGGTGGCATAGAGGATTGCTTAGGTTGATTAGGGAAACCTTTTGGTCATTGAATAATACCATGTTTGGTTTGGTTTGACCCACCAAAGGTTAGTTCAAGAGGCCATGACCTAGATGTCATGTGTAGGATGGCTTGGCCATGTATGTCAATTTTGTGCTTAAGTGCTTGGAATTTGTCTCAAGTAATATATTTTAAATCTATTGGCACCCGCCATGATGGGTCACATTTGTATCACGGGTCACCCATGGAGGATGGGACATGGGGGAGATGGCCATGGGCTTTAGATTTTTGAATTTAGAGCTATCCTAAATGTGCTTGGGCTTAGCCCAAAGGTTTAAGCCTAATGGGTTTTTCATAATTCACCTAATTAAATAATTAGGTGAATTATGGGGGTTGACCTCATAGTGCCAATTTGACCCTTACATGGTTTGATGTCTTAACCTCTTTAAGTGGGTCTCAATTTTGTGGAAATGGGGTAAATTGTTCAAGAATTAATCAAAATTTGGTTGGATCCAATTTGGTTTGGTCTCCCATAGTGTTTTCGAGTTTTTGGGTCAAATGGTGTGTTGGAATTTCAAGTTAATTTTATGGTTAATTGGAGTTGGGGAGGGGGTTGAGGGTTTGGGATTGTCTTAAGGAGGCCTAAGAGGAGTGCGGTCAACAGTGCCCAAAAGGAATAATGGAAAACTGCATTTTAAAAATAATATTATCATAATATTAATTATTATTTTAATAAATATTTTCTAAAATTTTAGTACTTATGCTACTCATCGTTAAATGAGGTGTCTATCTTTATTTTGTAATGTTCTGCACTGTATATTTACTTTTAAAGTATATAATGCACTGATCTAAATTATTCTATTGCAAACAACATTACTATACATAGGCAGAATGATCATGTGTACAGAAACGACTGCAGCACAGCTGTTTTCAAATTACAAAAAACAAACAGAAAGTTAACTTATCAGCAGCTGTTGCACAACAACTTATTATTAAGTTGTAGCTGCCCCAAATTGACCCTTATTCACTGTGATTGAGGAGTACTTAATAGCGAATTTAAAAATATTTTCAAATATATTTTATGTATTTTTTAATTTTTATTCATTTATTAATGGTATTGTATGTTGTTGTTATGTGTCTCTTTGAGTCATTGGGAATAACTAATGATCTCATGACACAGGCGATCTTGACTTAGACATTAAGCACATTTTAAGCAATAGTTAATGGGAAATTTATTTGAAGCATGAATAATAATTATTTTTTTTATTGTCGTAAAGGCAATTTTTTACAAATTAAAATTTGTAAAGGATAATTTACATATGATCACCCAATTACAAAGTATTTGCATATTGAGCACCCAAACTTCACTTTTTTTTATTTATCATCAAATATTTCACATCACATAAAAAAATATTACTATTTTATTTTTTTAAAAACTAACTAAATTTTTTAGCATGCATAAAATGTATAACAAATATGTGAAAATTGAAGTTTACGAGTCAAGAGTTATAGATGCATAAAAAGTGAATATATGTATATAAAAAATTTAATTTTAAATTGTTATTACAAAGTTTGATTGTTTTAATCACTTGTTCACCCGGAGCCATTAATTTTGTCGGTATAATTTCATTTTGAGTTTGTCGAGGGGGTACAAGGGAGTGCCCCCCTATATTGGGTTAGAGTCACCTCCTCAGTATTCTTTTCTGTACTTATAGTATCGGAGCCGAGAAGATAGTGTCTTAGTACCCGATACAAGTTAACAGTAAAACATTCAGAAGTGTGCGTCTCAACGCCCATTAGAGCGTAGCAGTGCCATTTTTGTGATACCCCGACCCTAGTAACCGAATTTGAGTAGTTTGAGTAGTTCTCCACTTAAAGTTTCTTTTCTCAGTTGGAAGTGTGTGCATTTTAATTTTATATTGTGTAAGGGAGAGGAGAGGAGAGTTGTAGAGTTTTCTAAATGCGGAAAGGATTGTGTGTGATGTAATTTGTGCAACTCTCCTTTATTGAATCCTGATATGTCTCTACATCACACCCAAAGAATAGAGCATAAGTAATGAGAGAGAAAAAAGATAGAGAGATGGTGAGAGAGAAAACAATAATCTAACAAAATCAATTGCGACTAATTCATAAAAATATTCCCTTATTTATATAGTAGATGGTGCATAATGATGACATTACATTTTTTCCCTTTGATTTAAAGGGGTCCATAATATGATATTTACGAATTTTACATGTGTAAACCTGACATTTGGCTCCTTTCTTGCTTGTCAGCTAAGCTTAATCAGCATTCGGTCAGTAGGATATGCTTGGTCGGCAAAATTTAGTTGAAATAGATCGACTGGTAGATAAGTCTTAATTGTTGACCCAATCCATGATGAGGAACCACTGCAGCATCCCTTTGATGGTACGAGTACTGTGAAATCGGATATTCCCTTAGATTGGTTCCTCAAGAGGGTTGGCTATTATATATGATTGACTTTCTTGTAACGATGACTCAGATGTTCTTTCGTCTCTTATCTGGCCAATTGGTTCGGGCTTGGTTCATCTGCACTTTTTTTTGTTCCTTGTGGCTCAATCAACTTCGATTTTGCTGACTTGACTTGGACATCTTCACTCGACCAACAAAATAGGCTTCATGATCTAGCAACGAGCCACCCTTCATTGTACTTTCGCCTTATGGACCATTAGATCTCCATAGGATTATGGACCATTAGATCTCCATAGGATCAGTGCTGGCATATTTTTATATACATATTTTAGTTTTTTTGTTTTTATTACTATTTAAAAGCAATGCTGCGCTTAGACTAGAAAAACTAAATACAAAAGTAGATTTTTTATGTTTTAATTAATGGCGTAATAATTAAACTCCCATGATTTTTTCAACTTTGATTCTTATAAAAAAGATGTGGCGGGACTCCTTTCTATTCCTTTATTGCTTTGTGACTCCCTCATTTGAATTGGTCGGCTTCCGGGTGTTGGGATGAAGAATATCAAATCCCCAAGTGATATCCTTGATAAAGATTTGATATGTGTTGCCTTTGGGAAGCTGGTAGGTTGTAACCACCCAGAAGGTGAATGAACGAAGAAAGTCTTTATTAAGAAGAGAAAAACAATGGCACTCTCATTATCGGATCATGTTGGATCATCTGATTCATTCCTCGGTAATAAGTAGAGGAATGTTCAACCGATCAACTCGATTGTTGATCCGATCACCCAACCTTCTGCGATGGTTCAAGTGTCATAATCACACAGGGCGCACAAGAGGTTGTTGTTGCTCTCCCATCTCACGATGAGGGTGATGTATCAATTACAACGTCTGAGTTGGATCGACTCCTGGATATGATAATCCTAGATCTTAATTATTGGATTTAATTTTTTTGAATTCTTTTTTATTTACATTGTATCTCGGTGTAAATGGTTCAACTTTGAGAGGCATGGGTGAGGACCTTGCCCCGACGAACATCAGCGAGAATCCGACTGAATTGTCAGTGGTAGTGAAATAGGCATCGGACAATGGCAGACAACTCTCATGTGAGGATGGTGGGATTGACAATTCAGAAGATCCTCTCAATATATGCGAGAAAGCAACTAATGGGCCCAAGATATCATCAGGATTACTAGCTCATCCTATGAACAGTCGGTAGGGATCCAACAAGGCAAGAAGATGCACAAGTTGTTGGCTCATGTGGAGAAAGCTAAGGAGATGGAGGTGGTTTTGGACGTTCAAAAGAGATACTTGATTCTTTGAGCCCAATTAGATATGAATTAGCTAAATCAGTTAGGGTGTTTCTTCATTGAAGTGGTGACTAACCACCATGTAAAGTGTTTTATCTTAAGATAATTTTTTAGCATTTTTTTTATTCCAGAGTCTTCTTCAGAAAAAAAAAATTATTTTCATGTCTCATTTTTTGTGTTGAAGTGATCCCTTTGTCAGCGTGTTTTGTTTCTACCCCTTGGTGAATATTCAACTTTCTTTGTTTCTTTATATATATAAAATGTGTGTGATTGGTGATTTTATGCTTTACTTTATCTTTTTTCCCTTTTATATTTCTCTCAGTCCTTTATTTGCACTCTTCTCAATGAGACAGTGATATTCTCTAGAAGCCATCGGGAAGGCCATTTTGAATGACTGATTATGAATGACTCGGGGGGAGTTCGATCAACTACAAAAGACTTGCATCTTCTATCCGACTATCAAGCTTCGGGTTATTCATGAGACTGATTGAGCTACCTCTCTATATGGTGTCAACCTCCTCTTTTATAAAGATTAGTTTCATTTTGGCCTATGATATGCACCATCTTTGGCTACTATGGCGTCATCCTCGTTCAGATTATGCCCAACTCCATAGTAGTTATCTTGACATTCATTGTCTTCTACCATCGGTCAGGGATTCTATGGTCTGTTGAACTCTTTCATTTTTTATTCTCTTTTATAGTCATCCCAAATGGATTTGTGCAGTTTTCCTTGATCAACAAATTCCAACTCTTGGGACTGGAAAATAAGCTAAAATATTGGAAGCTCTATTTTTACTCAGGCTTTTCCCTTCATGTGTGGTACACCTAGACAATATCTCTTGACAAAGCTCTGAACAAAGCAAAGAAGAAAGTTTTGATTAGGGTGTTGGTGAAATTCATTGGTGTTGAGATGCATCAACAATCGATTCACAAATGTCTTGTTTTAGCGACTATCAACTGGGTGCTTCATCCTGACGCTTTCAATAAATGAGCGCGGAGGAATGGAAAGCCTTCGATGCTCATGAGGCTAATAGAGGCAGTGTTGTTGCTCAGATGTCCAAGAAGAAGGATTGCTTGATTGCTCACACTGAGGTTGCTCCCACTGAAACTGTCCAAATGGCGAAGACGCTGACGTGTCAGGTAGCTCTAGCAAGAGAAAACTTGGAAGGTATGGAACTTATTTGTCCAATTTCTAATTCAACAATTGTTTTTCAAAGAATTATCACATACATGTTTATCCTCATCAAGAGGTCAACATTATGGCACCCACTAAGAGTTCTTTGTCGATTGTAGGTCCGTCAGGCGTGCAATGTTATGAGAATGAGAGGAAAACGAACCAGACGGAGTCGAGTCATCACAAAGAGAGGATTTGGTGGAAAGGCAAGAAATAAGATCTGCCACTCCTTCGTGGGCCGCTCTGGCGTTCATTGACCTTTATGCGAGCCAGTCACCCTTCTCTTGTCAACACAACTTGATCTCCTCAAGGGGTTCAACCCAAGTAAACCAGTTATGATGGGGAGCACTATAGTGAGAGGAAAGAAATTACAACTAACTCGAGCAACTCGCCGCCTTCTCTGTCTTAAATGAAATGCAAGGAACCCCCGTTCAGGTGGGTTCTAATGCAATTCATGAAGGCATATGTAAGCGGAAGAAGGGGGTTTGTTGATAGATCTCTAATGCAATTAATATTATGAATATTTGATAGCATCTCACCACTATCTGATGATAGCCAACGTCATCTGGTTTCCAATCTATGAAGAGTCCCTTTTGGAACAAAGCTTACCAGCCCTGCACCAAATGACCAAAAAAACATTTGATGGTTTTGGGAGCTTCTCTTCTCCAGTCGACCATCCTTCTCCACGAATGTCATAAGCCACTAGAGATCGGGTAGATGTTGGTAGCAGCTAAAAAAAAAGGGTGAATGTAGACAAGGCAAAGGTACTCAGACAACCAAAGCTAATTTCAACTAACTAAGGAGAGAATCAAGCCATGATAGAGCGGATGACAAAGATGAAGTCGTATGGTGAATTTTTTCACCGAGCTCTCCTCCCGCTAACTCAATTGAATCTTCTTGATATATAGCTCAACGATGGTGTTTCCTTCGGTGTTAGCAGCATGGCGATGGCCCAGATGATCTCCCTAGAGTAGAAAAACATAAATTACTTTGTCACGCTGCTGTCAGATTTGGAGGATGGGGAAGAGAGTGATGAAAAAAGTGTTAGGTCGTCAAATGCGTGAAATGCCCTATTTTTTTTTGAATAACATATAATTTTTTCATTTTCTTTCTATTTTGAACGCTTTTAAAATAATGTTAGAAAGTTTTTTAAGTTTTTAATCATGATGAAGACGAGATTTTTTTTGTCGGTCGAACCTTTGTATTTTGCTTTTTTATATTTGTATTGAATATCTTTTGTTGAGCACCATACTATGATGGTTGATTGGTTTATAATTTTAATAATATTTCTAGTTGGTTTGCTGAGTTATCACCCAGATCAAGTCTTGCTCTCCCTATGTTCTTGTCACTCGATTAGGATGTCACCTTAGATGGGCTGCACCGTACGCCATATGTATTAAGTGGATATCGTCATAGTCTTCATGAGGATGACTGTATAGACTTGTTGTTAGGGTGATTTGAAAGCCATCTACCACAAATCTTATCAATGTGGATAGGGAATATAATCGTCAAAGTGTAACCCATTATGAGCTATGAGCTATGGGTTTTATGATCATTATGGGTTGAATGTTGTGTGATTTACCTATAGACATTTATTCAAGGTTATAAAAAAAATTTACAAAATAGAAGTTTCTCATCACTGCTAACTTTTTACAAAAAATTACCGTTCGAACGTTATCCACGCTGTTGGTTTCTTATAAATTTTTACCAATTGGACGTTACCCATTGTTGTTATTTTCATGGCTTAGATGGAACCACTGCCAAGGAGTAGGTTCAAGTTCATTGAGTATCAGTTAGACTTTGAACATAACTTGGATGAACCTCTTAAGTTCCTCAAATATCAGCTAGGCCTGTTATCATATTTATAATTATAAGAAAATTGACTTTATTTTTTTTTATGGAATTGATAATAAAATATAAGGCTTAGAATATCTTCAAATTGTCTCCATTTCATATTGTCGATGTCTTTGTTGTGATTATTTTCTTCCTTGGGCTACTCCTTTTTCTTATTTGTGGCATGATCCAAGCTCACCACACCTTACAATATGTTGCATGTCGATGCATGTGAATCACACCTAAAGAGTATAGCGTAAGTTAAAAAAAATAGGAGGTTATCTAGTGGCCTTTTCATCTGTCTCATGGCTCGACCGACTTTGGCGTTGCTGTCTCGGTTCAAACAGCTTGGCTCAATCAGCAAAATAGGCTTTACAATCTGACAATGGGCCCAGCTTAACCGATTTTTCCTTCCTAACCATTAGATCTTATTAGCACCAACACTGCCACATGCTCCATATACATCCTTATTTTCTTCAGAGTGAATTTCTAAGTGTGGTATAGCTGTGATTTTTTCCTGCTCAAAGGTTTTTTCCACGTTAAATCTTTTGTTCTTCATAGTTTTTTTGTTTTTTGCTTCAGATTTCTCGATTATTCTTCAATGATTCTCATAATCAATTAATTAAAAAAATTATATTTTTGCATAATTATTAATATAAATAAAATACAAAACGTATTTTTCCAGTCAAAAGAATGTTAGTTTGATGTTGATTATAATAGTGAGTGCGAGAAGGTTGAATGACAATGATTGATGCTAAGCTTAGCTCACCAGTAGAACATACTTGGCAGCCTCCTATAATATACTCATAATTTGATGGTCTTCATGGAGAACATAAATTGATTGTTAATGAACTTCTCTCAATCACATTATGTTAGGAAGTGTACATTTGAATAATCAAAGTTATATTTCTAGACTTGGTCATTGAAATGCAAAATAATATTGCAATCAAATGTTAATTATTTACAGGGTTAGGTTTGAAGCTGACATTTTTGCAACAATAAACAATAATTAGTTTTGGAAGAATTACATACATACCCTTTAAGTTCCTATGTATTTACATATCATATCTAACACCTAAATTTCAATTATTATGTATGTCACCTATTAGTCTTAGATATTCTTTGAGATGCCTTGCTTCCTCC
>JXCR01137524.1:100542-112207 GCA_002079205.1 Phalaenopsis hybrid cultivar | reverse complement strand
TTTTCTTCTTTTTGCAGGGAACGTAAGACAACATTCGTTCTTTCTGAGTTTTTAAGTAATTACAGTATCATGTTTTGCTTGGTTTTGTAATTTTTTCTGATATTAGATTGATTTTTATCAATCTGATCTATACTAACTTATGAATTTTGATTTTCCAAGGTTTCATAATACTTTTTAACGTGACAACAAAATCATATTTTCTTACAAACTAAATATAAAATTCTTCATTTTCACTTGCATTTTATCATGATGTGGTTAGTTTTAATCATTTATCTCAAAACTTATTTTTTAAATNTCTGATATTAGATTGATTTTTATCAATCTGATCTATACTAACTTATGAATTTTGATTTTCCAAGGTTTCATATTACTTTTTAACGTGACAACAAAATCATATTTTTTTACAAACTAAATATAAATTTCTTCATTTTCACTTGCATTTTATCATGATGTGGTTAGTTTTAATCATTTATCTCAAAACTTATTTTTTAAATAAAAAAAAATAAATAAAAGAAATTGATGATTTAATCTCTCCTTATTTATGAATATCTCATCCTTTGGTGAATTTTTTATCTATTTGCATATCTAACTCCAAAACAATTATATTTAGATACACGCCACATAAATTTTTAAAATCATATAAAAAATATAACAGAAATACCTTTTTAAAAGTGAAATATACTTTTTCATGCTTAGGTTTATGATNATTGATGATTTAATCTCTCCTTATTTATGAATATCTCATCCTTTGGTGAATTTTTTATCTATTTGCATATCTTACTCCAAAACAATTATATTTAGATACACGCCACATAAATTTTTAAGATCATATTAAAAATATAACATAAATACCTTTTTAAAAGTGAAATATACTTTTTCATGCTTAGGTTTATGACACCACGATATTATAAGTGTAGACATCAAACTTTAGGCCTTAGATATGTAAATATTTAAGGATTGCAGGGTAAATGTGTAAATTTCCTAATTTTTTTATTTATAATCATATATATACTTTTAAGGTCTCAATATAGTTTGATATCATCTTATCTACATATGAAAAATGTGCATTTTAATTTTTTAAAGTTAAAATAATGATATTTTTGATGTGATATAAAATATTTTAGCTGCATAAATGAAAATAAATAAATAAATGCATAAATATATAAATACATAAAAATGTGATGGTGTGTATGCAAATGCTCCTAGCATATTAAATACTACCCAAATATAATAATTAAAAATCCAAATATTTAAGGTCAAAAATGCTCTTCACACTAAAAATACAATGTCCCTATCATGCATTAAATCTTGCATTGTGCATGTAATTGAGGTCCAATAGTCATGTAGCTCATAAGTCTAATAATATAATATCAAAATTAATGGGCCATTCCTTTACTTCTTGGTCATAAATATAACGTGGGAATTATCGCTCCTTTCATACGGAAAAATGCATTAATATATTTTATTTTATTTTCTATTTAAGCTTCGTGTCCACCAAATCTCGAAGGATCGAAGAAGAGGGCGTAAAGCCCGTCTTCTTCGATGGATAAATTTTAAGTGTTTTGTTAGTGAATGTCGATAATGACGTGAATTATATTATATAGTNCTAAAAATACAATGTCCCTATCATGCATTAAATCTTGCATTGTGCATGTAATTGAGGTCCAATAGTCATGTAACTCATAAGTCTAATAATATAATATCAAAATTAATGAGCCATTCCTTTACTTCTTGGTCATAAATACAACGTGGGAATTATCGCTCCTTTCATACGGAAAAATGCATTAATATATTTTATTTTATTTTCTATTTAAGCTTCGTGTCCACCAAATCTCGAAGGATCGAAGAAGAGGGCGTAAGCCCGTCTTCTTCGATGGATAAAATTTAAGTGTTTTGTTAGTGAATGTCGATAATGACGTGAATTATATTATATAGCGCGAATTCACGTCATAGATCGCATGTCCGATTTATCATACATAGTATATTCTATTAGTATTAATGTTAAAAATTATTCGACTTAGGGCTAAGTTACTGACAACGACCACCTTTAATTTATCCTGGGTAATTTAAGTTGTGAGGCTGACAAAGTTGCACCAAGAGAATATTACGTCTATCGTCCGGACGACGACTTAGATCGCACCACATTGTTGTGCACAGGGCGTGGTGATTTAGGTCGTTGTGCGGAAGCCCGATTTTTTGGAGGTAATATTTTCTTTACCACCATACACTGGTTTCAACATTGGTGATGATTATAAGTAATTTTTTAAATAAAGAATAATAAATTATTAAATATACAGAAAAATATATGAATTGTTTTTTATTGAATTCAAATGAGCAAAATTAGAGAAATCTTTTATTATTTTTATTAAATATATCTAATGTATTAAAATAGATTCCAAACAGATGTATTGATATAGAAATTACACAAATTGTGTGAGTATATTTTTTTTGGACAAAGTAAGCACTCGTACTCAATTAGGGGAGTAAACGAGTCGAGTGGAGCTCGAGCCATGCCAAATTAGAGCTCGACTTGCCTGTCAAATTGTGAGTTCAAGCTCGAACTTAAGCTCATGTCGAGCTTGAGTGTCTAGCTCGTGCTCGGCTCGTCTTGAACTAAAAATCCAAGTTTTAGGGGGCCTTGACAGAAAAGTATTGGCAGCCCGATGAGGAGGATGCAACAACAACTCAATGGGAAATGCATAGAAATGACTATCGGTAAGCTAATTGAGTCAACTCTCAAGTCGACGAACCGAACCGGGACTACTTTGAACTCAAGCCCATTTAATAAATGAGCTCATGCTCGAGCCTGTGGCTTGATAAACTCGGCTTGTGAAATTGTTAACAAGGAGACCACGCTCCTTTACACCCCTAAGCTCGAAATCTTAAAATTATTTATTTTATTATCTACAAATGTCTTACACATTGAGCATGAATTGGCAATAAATTAAATATTTAAAGGGAAATTATATGCAAAATAAAATAAAATACAGAAAATATCCTAAAATTCAGAGGACATTCTCCTTTATTTCCCTATTTCGTAATTTACAATCCCAATTCTGCATATTACCAGTCCAACTCCATCATCACCGTACAGATGTCACTAAGAGTACGCAGAAGGACGAAGTTTCGTCCTACCATGCTTGGTTGCTAAGCACAGCTTGGGTGGCCATGGGTGTCGAAAAGGGGGTGCAAATAAATTTATGGCAAAGAGACTCACCTCGTCGGCCATGCGCTATCTAGCTCTTAATTCCATCTGTCCTACAGCTAAAAAAAAGCCAAAATTCCTTCAGAATTCGGCAAAAAGGTCCTCAGAAAACCTCCCTAGATGCTCCATTTTCTCCGCTTTCTGCCTCCGCGTTTCTCTCCGTCTCTTGATCCAGCTTTTACTTGAAAGTGCAGCAGAGGAGGAGAAGGAGGGGAAAAAAGCTGACTTTTTTATGATTACTTTCAGTTCTTTCTGCTCTCTTCTTTGCGGCGCTCGTGCGTTGGATTGATTAGGGAGAGGGTGGGCGGAAGTTATGTTTAGGCTACATAAGCACAGGTCGGAGAGGTTGGGGGAGCGGGTGGAGTTCAAGTTCTCTAATTTTCAGGCGTTTAAGGTATTGATGCATTTTATGGCGTTTCATTAGGGTTCTTCGGATGCCATTCTGTGCCTTGTTTGGGGACTCTGTTTTTCAATCTGTCTTTTATCGTCACCATTAAAGTAGACGAACATTTGAGCTTTTAGCATGGTGGAAATCTCTGAGTGGAAGAATGGAAAGGGGAAGATCTTTTTCGAGATGCTTGTTCATTTCTGGTTGTTTTTAGCTTTTGGAACTGCAGATATTTATTTTATTGATTGACACATTAATTTGAGTATTTACACATGAAATAATGGATTCATTAAGCAACAAAATTAGCTTGGGTTTGTAATCATTTCACCGCTTGTTCTAGTTGGAGCATTTCTTAGAGGTTTGATTAGTTTAGCTTTATTTTGGAATAAGCAATGGTGTTATCTGAGTTGATTAAGCTTGCTCTGGTCAACAGGACGGCGGCTTCCTTTTGAAAATGTTTTACTGAAGCCTTTCATAACAGTCTTTTAATCTCTGTGAGAAGCATCCATGTATTCACAACAATGGCAACACACTTGCACAGCAACTTGTCTATTTTATGAGAAAAATGATGACTTTATTTTGGACAACATCAGCACTAACAAAATAACACTGCATGCTAAAAAAAACTCAATTTTACAAGCATTAATGGAGATTTCATGTTTTTGTGTTAGCTTAGGGCTTGTTTGGGATCACTTTTTTTTTTTGTTTTTGATTTTGCTTTTATTTTAAAAACACGTTTGTTTAGTGCATTTTTTGCATGTATTTATTTATTTATTTATTTAAAACAAATTAGCTTATTTTTAAAAACNTTTTGATTTTGCTTTTATTTTAAAAACACGTTTGTTTAGTGCATTTTTTGCATGTATTTATTTATTTATTTAAAACAAATTAGCTTATTTTTAAAAATACTCAAAATATATACAAATTGTTTTTAGAGTTTTTAAAAGTAACTAAACATGTTATATCATACCAAAAATGTTTTGTTTTATTTCAATACATAAACAAAAAAAAAAAAATCAAAAGAGGTCTCTGATTATTTCATGTGGTTTCTTGATGAATTAATTGAACTTGTTGGAGTTAAGTGTTATTGGTATGGTTGGTGTGTTACTTGTTCTCACTTTCCCCCAATTTCCTTGATTTCCATCTCCGAAAACAACCCCCACAACTTGCCACGACTCGGTTTTGGGAGGTCAAATTACTAAGGCGAGAGTGGACGGTTGGACAAAGATACTAATATAAATTCTAAAATAAATTTGTTTCAAACATAAATTTGTTTTTTTTTCTTTCATAGACAACTCTTGCCACTTTATGATATCTTTGCTTCAATTTGTTGAATTTCATTTTTTCGTGCAGTATCGTGCTGTCATACTCACTTATAGTTCAATTTCTTACATACATGCGGCCTTTTCTATGCATGTAAAGTTATAGAAATCGAGTGATATGTATGTAAATGCACCTTTTCTTTCGTCTTGCCTTATATTTGAAGATTTGCTATGCCCTTTACTTCTTTGATATTCTTGGAGTTATCCATCAAAATAGTTTGTAGAATGGGTTTTGTATCTATGTTTATGATATTATGCTTGGAGTTGGTTATGCTAATTGTCTCTTTTTTCCATTCTTGCAATATATAATTGATAGCATTTTGTGCTCTCATTTGTAAATAAAACCGTAGACTTTAATTATTAATTTCATGGTTGTTATTTGATAGGTTTTATTTATCACTCTGCCAAACATATCTTCTTACTTTTTGTTTAATGGAGATTGTTCCCTGCAACAATTACATGCCATATTAGTTAGTTTCTTCTTGTAATTATGAATTAAATATCTTCTCCAGTATAGTCATACCATTATAGAATAGGGGCATTCACATGCATACCACTCAATTCTTGATTTTACATATCTAACACCTAAATTTTATTTTTTACATTTATNTATATATATATATATATATATATATATATATATATATATATATATATATATATATATATATATACTTTTAATGTCTCAATAACAACTTCACCATAAGATTCCTACCATAGTTTGATATCATCATATCTACATATGAAAAAAGCCGTATTTTAATTTTTTAAGGTTAAAATAATGATATTTTTGATGTGATATAAAAGATTTTAGCTGCACAAATGAAAATAAATAAATAAATGCATAAATATATAAATACATAAAAATGTGATGGTGTGTATGCAAATGCTCCTACCATATTAATTACTACCCAAACATGATACTTAAAATCCAAATATTTATGGTCAAAAGTGCTTTTCACACTAAAAATACAATGTCCCTATCATGCACTAAATCTTTGCATTGTGCATGTAATTGAGGTCCAATGGTCATGTAACTCATAAGTCTAATAATATAATATTAAAATTAATGAGCTATTTCTTTCCTTCTTGGTCATAAATATAATGTGGGAATAATCGCTCCTTTCATAAGGAAAAAAATGCATTAATATATTTTATTTTATTTTCTATTTAAGCCTCGTGTCCACCAAATCTCGAATGATCGAAGAGGTCTTCTTCGATGTATAAAATTTAAGTATTTTGTTAGGGAGTGTCGATAATGACGTGAATTATATTATATAGTGTGAATTCACGTCATAGATCTGATGTCTGATTTATCAGACATAATATTTTCTCTTGGTATTAATGTTAAAAATTACACGACTTAGGGCTAAGTTTAACTGACAACGACCACCCTCAATTTATCCTGCGTAATTTGAGTTGTGAGGCTGAGTTCGATGGATAAAATGTAAGTATTTTGTTAGGGAGTGTCGATAATGACGTGAATTATATTATATGGTGTGAATTCATGTCATAGATCGCATGTCCAATTTATCAGACATAATAGTTTCTCTTGGTATTAATGTTAAAAATTACATGACTTAGGGCTAAGTTTAACTGACAACGACCACCCTCAATTTATCCTGCATAATTTGAGTTGTGAGGCTGAGTAAAATGTGTGGGTAAGAATTGCAAAGTTGCACCAAGAGAAAATATTACGTCTATCGTCAGGACGGCGACATGGATCGCACCACATTGTTGTGCACAGGGCGTGGTGATTTAGGTCGTTGTGCGGATTTTTTGGAGGTAATGTTTTCTTTACACCATACACTGGTTTCATCATTGGTGATGATTATAAGTTTTTTTTTTTAAATAAAGAATAATAAAATATTAAATATACAGAAAAATATATGAATTGTTTTATTGAATTCAAATGAGCAAAATTAGAAAAATCTTTTATTATTTTTATTAAATAGATCAAATATATTAAAATTGATTCCAAATAGATGTATTGATGTAGAATTACACAAATTGTGTGAGTATATTTTTTTGGACAAAGTAAGCACTCGTGAAGCTCGAGCCATGCCAAATTAGAGCTCGACTTGTCTGTCAAATTGTGAGTTCAAGCTCGAACTTAAGCTCATGTCGAGCTTGTGTGTCTAGCTCGTGCTCGGCTCGTAGCGGCGGTAGTCAGCTCACGAGTAGACTCGCAAGCTTGAACTAAAAATCCAAGTTTTAGGGAGCCTTGCCAGAAAAATTATTGGCAGCCGGATGAGGAGGATGCAACAACAACTCATTAGGAAATGCATAGAAATGACTATTGGTAAGCTAATCGAGTCAACTCTCAAGTTAACGAACCGAAGCGGGACTACGTTGAACTCAAGCCCATTTAATAAATGAGCTCATGCTCGAGCCTATAGCTTGATAAACTCGGCTCGTGGAATCGTTAACAAGCAGACCACGCTCCTTTACACCCCTAAGCTCGAAACCTTAAAACTATTTATTTTATTATCTACAAATGACTTACACATTGAGCATGAATTGGCAATAAATTAAATATTTAAAGGGAAATTATATGCAAAATAAAATAAAATACAGAAAATATCCTAAAATTCAGAGGACATTCTCCTTTATTTCCCTATTTCGTAATTTACAATCCCAATTCTGCATATTACCAGTCCAACTCCATCATCACCGTACAGATGTCACTAAGAGTACGCAGAAGGACGAAGTTTCGTCCTACCATGCTTGGTTGCTAAGCACAGCTTGGGTGGCCATGGGTGTCGAAAAGGGGGTGCAAATAAATTTATGGCAAAGAGACTCACCTCGTCGGCCATGCGCTATCTAGCTCTTAATTCCATCTGTCCTACAGCTAAAAAAAAGCCAAAATTCCTTCAGAATTCGNTTATTATTTTTATTAAATATATCTAATGTATTAAAATAGATTCCAAACAGATGTATTGATATAGAAATTACATAAACTGTGTGAGTATATTTTTTTGGACAAAGTAAGCACTCATACTCGATTAGGGGAGTAAACGAGTCGAGTGGAGCTCGAGCCATGCCAAATTAGAGCTCAAGTTGTCTGTCAAATTGTGAGTTCAAGCTCGAACTTAAGCTCATGTCGAGCTTGAGTGTCTAGCTCATGCTCGGCTCGTAGCGGCAATAGTCAGCTCACAAGTAGACTCGCAAGCTTGAACTAAAAATCCAAGTTTTATGGGGCCTCACCAGAAAAGTATTGGCAGCCCGATGAGGAGGATGCAACAACAACTCAATGGGAAATGCATAGAAATGACTATCGGTAAGCTAATCGAGTCAACTCTCAAGTCGACAAACCGAACCGGGACTACTTTGAACTCAAGCCCATTTAATAAACGAGCTCATGCTCGAGCCTGTGGCTTGATAAACTCGGCTCATGAAATCGTTAACAAGGAGACCACGCTCCTTTACACCCCTAATCTCGAAACCTTAAAAATATTTATTTTATTATCAACAAATTTCTTACACATTGAGCATGAATTGGCAATAAATTAAATATTTAAAAGGAAATTATATGCAAAATAAAATAAAATACAGAAAATATCCTAAAATTCAGAGGACATTCTCCTTCTTTATTTCCCCATTTCGTAATTTACAATCCCAATTCTGCATATTATCAGTCCAACTCCATCATTACCGTACAGATGACACTAAGAGCACGCAGAAGGACGAAGTTTCGTCCTACCATGCTTGGTTGCTAAGCACAGCTTGGGTGGCTATGGGTGCAGANTTTCCCCATTTCGTAATTTACAATCCCAATTCTGCATATTATCAGTC
The DNA here is from genome assembly GCA_002079205.1 of Phalaenopsis hybrid cultivar. NCBI lineage: Eukaryota > Viridiplantae > Streptophyta > Magnoliopsida > Asparagales > Orchidaceae > Phalaenopsis > Phalaenopsis hybrid cultivar. The sequence goes on along the minus strand of JXCR01137524.1, from coordinate 103,497 downwards.
CAACTCCATCATTACCGTACAGATGTCACTAAGAGCACGCAGAAGGACGAAGTTTCGTCTTACCATGCTTGGTTGCTAAGCACAGCTTGGGTGGCTATGGGTGCAGGAAAGCGGGTGCAAATAAATTTATGGCAAAGAGACTCACCTCGTCGGCCATGCGCCATCTAGCTCTTAATTCCATCTGTCCTACAGCTAAAAAAAAAGCCAAAATTCCTTCAGAATTCGGCAAAAAGGTCCTCAGAAAAACTCCCTAGATGCTCCATTTTCTCCGCTTTCTGCCTCCGCGTCTCTCTCCGTCTCTTGATCCAGCTTTTACTTGAAAGTGCAGCAGAGGAGGAGAAAGAGGGGAAAAAGCTGACTTTTTTATGATTCCTTTCAGTTCTTTCTGCTCTCTTCTTTGCGGCGCTCGTGCGTTGGATTGATTAGGGAGAGGGTGGGCGGAAGTTATGTTTAGGCTACATAAGCACAGGTCGGAGAGGTTGGGGGAGCGGGTGGAGTTCAAGTTCTCTAATTTTCAGGCGTTTAAGGTATTGATGCATTTTATGGCGTTTCATTAGGGTTCTTCGTATGCCAATTTCTGTGCCTTGTTTGGGGACTCTGTTGTTCAATCTGTCTTTTATCGTCACCATTAAAGTAGACGAGCTTTTGAGCTTTTAGCATGGTGGAAATCTCTGAGTGGAAGAATGGAAAGGGGAAGATGTTTTTCGAGATGCTTGTTCATTTTTGGTTGTTTTAAGCTTTTGGAACTGCGGATATTTAATTTATTGATTGACATATTAATTTGAGTATTTACACATGAAATAATGGATTCATTAAGCAACAAAATTAGCTTGGGTTTGTAATCATTTCACCGCTTGTTCTAGTTGGAGCATTTCTTAGAGGTTTGATTAGTTTAGCTTTATTTTGTAACAAGCAATGGTGTTATCTGAGTTGATTAAGCTTGCTCTGTNCGTCACCATTAAAGTAGACGAGCTTTTGAGCTTTTAGCATGGTGGAAATCTCTGAGTGGAAGAATGGAAAGGAGAAGATGTTTTTCGAGATGCTTGTTCATTTCTGGTTGTTTTTAGCTTTTGGAACTGCAGATATTTAATTTATTGATTGACACATTAATTTGAGTATTTACACTTGAAATAATGGATTCATTAAGCAACAAAATTAGCTTGGGTTTGTAATCATTTCACCGCTTGTTCTAGTTGGAGCATTTCTTAGAGGTTTGATTAGTTTAGCCTTATTTTGGAATAAGCAATGGTGTTATCTGAGTTGATTAAGCTTTTGCTCTGCNGCGTGGTGATTTAGGTCGTTGTGCGGAAGCCCGATTTTTTGGAGGTAATATTTTCTTTACCACCATACACTGATTTCATCATTGGTGATGATTATAAGTAATTTTTTAAATAAATAATAATAAATTAGTAAATATACATAAAAAATATATGAATTGTTTTATTGAATTCAAATGAGCAAAATTAGAAAAATCTTTTATTATTTTTATTAAATATATCTAATGTATTAAAATAGATTCCAAACAGATGTATTGATATAGAAATTACATAAACTGTGTGAGTATATTTTTTTGGACAAAGTAAGCACTCATACTCGATTAGGGGAGTAAACGAGTCGAGTGGAGCTCGAGCCATGCCAAATTAGAGCTCAAGTTGTCTGTCAAATTGTGAGTTCAAGCTCGAACTTAAGCTCATGTCGAGCTTGAGTGTCTAGCTCATGCTCGGCTCGTAGCGGCAATAGTCAGCTCACAAGTAGACTCGCAAGCTTGAACTAAAAATCCAAGTTTTATGGGGCCTCACCAGAAAAGTATTGGCAGCCCGATGAGGAGGATGCAACAACAACTCAATGGGAAATGCATAGAAATGACTATCGGTAAGCTAATCGAGTCAACTCTCAAGTCGACGAACCGAACCGGGACTACTTTGAACTCAAGCCCATTTAATAAACGAGCTCATGCTCGAGCCTGTGGCTTGATAAACTCGGCTCATGAAATCGTTAACAAGGAGACCACGCTCCTTTACACCCCTAATCTCGAAACCTTAAAAATATTTATTTTATTATCAACAAATTTCTTACACATTGAGCATGAATTGGCAATAAATTAAATATTTAAAAGGAAATTATATGCAAAATAAAATAAAATACAGAAAATATCCTAAAATTCAGAGGACATTCTCCTTCTTTATTTCCCCATTTCGTAATTTACAATCCCAATTCTGCATATTATCAGTCCAACTCCATCATTACCGTACAGATGACACTAAGAGCACGCAGAAGGACGAAGTTTCGTCCTACCATGCTTGGTTGCTAAGCACAGCTTGGGTGGCTATGGGTGCAGAAAAGCGGGTGCAAATAAATTTATGGCAAAGAGACTCACCTCGTCGGCCATGCGCCATCTAGCTCTTAATTCCATCTGTCCTACAGCTAAAAAAAAAGCCAAAATTCCTTCAGAATTCGGCAAAAAGGTCCTCAGAAAAACTCCCTAGATGCTCCATTTTCTCCGCTTTCTGCCTCCGCGTCTCTCTCCGTCTCTTGATCCAGCTTTTACTTGAAAGTGCTGCAGAGGAGGAGAAGAGGGGAAAAAAGCTGACTTTTTTATGATTCCTTTCAGTTCTTTCTGCTCTCTTCTTTGCGGCGCTCGTGCGTTGGATTGATTAGGGAGAGGGTGGGCGGAAGTTATGTTTAGGCTACATAAGCACAGGTCGGAGAGGTTGGGGGAGCGGGTGGAGTTCAAGTTCTCTAATTTTCAGGCGTTTAAGGTATTGATGCATTTTATGGCGTTTCATTAGGGTTCTTCGTATGCCAATTTCTGTGCCTTGTTTGGGGACTCTGTTGTTCAATCTGTCTTTTATCGTCACCATTAAAGTAGACGAGCTTTTGAGCTTTTAGCATGGTGGAAATCTCTGAGTGGAAGAATGGAAAGGGGAAGATGTTTTTCGAGATGCTTGTTCATTT
>JXCR01137524.1:37917-86826 GCA_002079205.1 Phalaenopsis hybrid cultivar | reverse complement strand
ATATATATATATATATATATATATATTAGAAAAAGCCCAAGGGCTAATATATTAAAGCGAAAAAGATACAGAAAGATTGTATGAGAGAGCCTAAAAGAAAGCCCAACTCACACAATACAACACACATAAACCCTAATAAATGAAGATACATAAAGATAAAAAAAAAGAAAAAAATAAAAAAAAAAACTACCAAAAGTCGCAAAAGTGCTAGAAACTTCCCACTTTAGTCTTCCCTCTGACTCTAGTCATCGGAAGTGAGTCGAATAACAAATTGGTAAGGTGAGTACTATTGTCTGGAGTAACTGAAGTATCATCCATTAGATTCCTGAGCTCAAGTAGGTCTACATTCTCCTTCTTTTTGGATGTGTAAACCTGTTATTCCTCATCCGATGATTGACTCATTTGATCAATAGATTTCAATTTTTGCCGGACTGGTGTGGGCTGTTGCACGTCATGATCCCTATAAGCCTAAGTAACATTAACATCTTGCTCGAGCTAATGAGGCGGTAGTGAAACAGTAGGTATTGACACCTGTAATATCTGTGATAGGTTATATGATAGGTAGAGTTTGAAGAACCTCCCTCTCCCCTACGATGGGAGGTTCCAAAGACAGAGGAGCTACAACCTTGTGTGGGGGCTGAATGATTGTCATATTGCTTGCGAGAATAGTGACATATTCATGGGTATCCTTTTGATAATCAATAGTGTCAATAACTTAGAGCTGATCAGGATGAGATGAATTCACTGACTCTGGCAGAGCACTTTGTTTTTTTTATCTGAGGTGGGGGTGTAGATTGTGACATTGAAAATTGGAGTGGCCGAACATACGTCAGTTTGAACAATATGAAGGAAAAGACTCAATCAATTACTTTTGCCAATATCCATAGTGCTGTGTGCCTAATCAAATTTCCTCAAAAGCGGATGAAGTGATGTCTCTTTCAACAAGTACTCTGACTTCAAATGAACGATAAATGTTAAAAGTAGAAATGTCCGTTTTGAGTGGTTTACCATAAGTTGTGCAATATAATACAATACTTTTTGAGTAAAGTAATGAAATTTCATATCAAGGAGACGAATCCAAACCAGAATGATTGGTGGTCCTGTCTGTGGATTAAAATCCAAGAATCATTTCAGAATCTTCATTGCTTTGTCATCAATCTAGATTATCCTTATCGCAAATAAGCGCGTGTAATCCTTTTCATTATTTAGTTGTATAAGAATATAACGTCCATCTAATAGTCCAATTTTTCACTCCCCAATAAGGTGTATAAGCTCAAATTCTCTACGAATCAACTCCATTTTGGGATGACCATGTAGAAATTATCCGACCAAATTCAGTCGACAGGAAGAAGCAAATTGAATATCTTCAGCTTCAGTAAAAAAGATGACAGACTTTCTATTCTTTCTATCAGGTTTTTTGATGTCCTCTACCCACTCAAACGAATAAGGGAAATAACATGATTTAGGTGTACCAGAGACATGGATACCCGCAAGGTCAGCAGCATACGATCTGTCTGAAGTCATCCCCAATAGATGGAGGAGCAACGTTAAGAACAATGAAGACATCAAATGGTAGAGCAACCTCCAAAACCAGAAACAAGAGCAAACCGGAAGCTCCAACAATGGCTTGAGCCCGAGGACAAACCTGCTCAAATAGTGATTTCAAATTGCGTAGGAAGCTGGAAGGCACTGCGACCAGTACCGAGTCGAGTGCGATGACTGAGCCCGACGCACCAGAGGACGCACGAGAAACAAACGACGTACCTCGACAGCGGCGGCAACAACGAAAACAACGAAAATGGCAAAATCGAAAGAGTAGAGCGTGATCGACGAAGAGCTGCAGTAGAGTAATAACCAAGGATTGCCATGGCGAAACCCTAACAGAGCTTATATATACATATATCCACTACAATACTGTGTCCAAGCAGTAGTTAAAGCTAGAAGTGGTTGAGTTGGTTATACAGTGAATGGATGAGATGGAATGGGAGTGGCATAGATGAAGCATAGAGTAGTGGGGAAGGCACAGCACTGTATTTCAGTTATTCAGCCTGTTTGGTGGTATGGACAATTGTTGGGTTGTTACTTGCAACATCCCCCCACAAGCTGAGGGTCTTGGTTAAGAACATCAACTTGGATGTGAGTAGTTGGAACCGTGTGGTGCTGAGTAATTTGGTGAAGAGATCAATAATTTGATCTTGGGAAGTGTTATGATCAATATTATTTTGCTGATTTTTGATAGTGATAATCCCGGATGAAGTGACAATTCACCTCAATGTGTTTGATACGAGCATGAAAAATTAGTTTGTTTATAAGTGCAATAGGGGAGGTGTTTTCACAGTAGAGCGTCCTGGCTTGATGCAATGGTATTTGAAAGTCTTGTAATATAGACACCTTAACCAGCTGATGTCTAATGCAACTAAGGCAAGCGCCCTATACAGGACATTAGTGGATGATCGAGCAACAATGGGTTCCTTCTTGACTGACCAGGAAATTAGGGTGTGTCTGAGAAATGCGCAGTAGCCAGAGGTTGATTTGCGGTCAGACTGGTTTACAACCCAACCAGAATCAGCATAAGTAGTGAGAGAGAGGAATGATCTGAAAATGGGTAAGCTGAATTGTTTGGCACCTAGGATGTATTTGAGGAGACATTTAAGTTGTTGTAAATGGTGTAGGTTAGGCTGTTGCATTGATTGAGAGGCCATGTTTATGACAATTATAATATTCGATCTGGTGAGAGTGAGATATTGCATATATCCCACAATCTGTCGGTATAATGAAGGATTGGGCATAGGGCTAAGGTCAGGTGGTGTAGAGGAGAGTTTGGAGGAGCAGGGAGTTGAGATGGGGTTGGAATTTGGCATGCCAAATTTGTTTAGTATGCCTTCAACATATGAAGTTTGATTGAAGTGTAACCTCTAGGTACTGATGTTGATCTCATTTTTAGTGAAATCTTAGTCTCTTACTCTTAGAACCCATAATCTAACCTTAAGAGCTCCTTGTTGATCATCCTAGCAGATTAGTAATGGATCCCACCTCCCGTAGAACTTCAGACTACTTCTTGACTCATTTTTGTAAAGAACTCGCATGAGTGATCCCAAACACTCAACTTCTAGTTGCAAGGGCTTAGGTGAACCCCCCTTGAAAATAAGTTTCTACAGGATCAAACGGTCTTAGGTGAACCCCCCTTGACTCAGCAACGCACTCGCTACACGCACGAAGTTGACACATTTTTAGCCCGACCGTCGGCAAACTTATCTGGAAGACCTCAGATGACGAAACGAATCGCGTCGACTCGTCTGAAACGTCAATTTTAACCGGGAAGAACACACCTAATGCTAGGGTTAAGTGCGCGCATAAATGACATAGAAATCGATACACATTTTTTTTTAGCGGGACGTTGGCCCGGGCTCAACCCAAGTTCGACTCGGGCTAATCAACAACTCACAAAATTTTAAATTTTTAAATTTTTAAATTCAAACAGAGCATTTAAAAATCATATTAATTGAAGATAATCTGCTGTTATTCTTTTCCAATTGAATCGTTTACATCAAAGGAAATCATTCAATTCCACGCCAATGCTCCACGTAACGGCTCACTCGAAAACTTTGGCTATACTACTTCATCTTCCCCGCTCCTTCGAGACATTCAACTCCTTCTGCCTTTGAGAATTTGGCCCCTCGATCCCCATCTCGTGTGCTTCTTCCTTGCTTGATCGAAGCCAAAGAAACCTCCTCTTCTCTACGCTGAGCCCCTCGACTCCTCTCTACATCGAAGCCCCGCTCGCCTCTTCTCTTCCTCTCGACAGAGGCACTGCACCGAAATCCCGTACTCAACTGCTTTCCTCCCCCCTATTCCTCAGCACGAAAACTCCTTCAGCGCGTTTTGGTCTCTGCATCGAAAGCATTCTCCTCTTCCTCCTCTCGCTCGGCTCTTGCCTTCTGCACCAAAGTCCCTGTTGTTGTTGCGAGATCTAGATATACCAGTTGATGTGATATATATATAAATCAAACAGGAGAACGATCGACAAAACGAAAAATAGAATAAGAAAAATCACACCAGAAAAGAACAACACCACAACGAAACACAGATTTACGTGGTTCGACAAATTGCCTACGTCTACGGAGTTGTAGAAGATTTTACTAGAGGAATTTACACTAGTCGATCACCTCGACTTGCAAGAGGAATCTCTCACTCTTCGTTGCTCTCACTCTTCTTCTCTCTCTGTTTTTCTCTTTATACCGAGATACATCGAAGAAAACTCTACACCGAGATACACTGAAGAAGACAAATTTACAAGAGAAATAAACCCAATTATCTTCTGCCACAAGCCACTAAGAAGAAGCCTAGGTAGAACAATCTTCTTCTTCCTTCTTCCTTCTGCCGCAAGGAACTGCTCCTTGCACTTCTTTTTCTCTGCCCCGATGAAACCTTCCTCTATCTCGAGGAAACCGAAGAAGAACTCAAAGCGTGACTTCAAAACCCAAGGAGAGCCATCTAAAGCTTTTATCACAAACAGGAGTGAGCGAAGAGATGCTTCACTTCACAAAAGTGGAAGACAGAAGTGATTATTTGTAAAGAGGTGTGACTCCAAAGCAAAGTAACCACCCAAGCATAGTGAACCGGGTTCCACCGTTTCTAACAATTCTTTCACTTGAAGACCGGTACACAAGCTGCAACATCTCCTTCCTCAAACTGATTTCCTCCACTGCGGTGTCACATTTTTTTTCAACATGTATCATTCACCTTGAATCCTCCACCTCTGCAGCTCAAAGCCTCTGTCTTCACTCTAGAATACCGACTGAAGCTGTGCACAACTTCAGTTTCTCAAGAGTAACACCCTTAGTCAACATATCAGCAGACTCCACATAACTTTGCACCTCCAAGCTATTTCCTGGGTCACTCTTGTCTCTCCTTACAACTCTCATTGCATGGGCAACATTCTGCCTCTGTTGAAAGCCTTTTTCAACAAGTCTTGCTTTGTACCCCTTACTGACATCACGCTCAATCTTCACCTGGTACACCCACTTGTTGTGCCTTCTTCCCTGGTGGAAATTCTGCCAGCTCCCACTTGGTTGAAATTTCATCTTGAAAGATTTCTTCATAGCTCTGTGGTTCTTCAACATCTGTCTGTGGAACAATATGAATGGGTGTCTGTTGGCACTATTTTGGTTGGAGGAGTAGCCTGTTGGAAGCTGTCGGTCCCGAAATTGAAATCCCGTCGCCCGCTTCTGAATGACATTTTGATTTACATATATATATATATAATTTAAAAAAATATGAAATCAAACAAACATCATGTTTTTCATAGTTTAAATGAAAGAACACTGTACCTCAAACCCGATATCTATCCCGAAAGATAAACACAAGACTTGAGGGTGATACTCGATCAAATAAACTATTTAATACGAAACCGTTTTATTTGTCATTTTATTTGCCGACAATTTCTCCTATTTAATACAAAGAATTAAATAGGGTTAATGTTAAGCTGAGTTCACAAAAAACTTCCGATAAGGGCAAACTCTTATAGTTAATTACATCTTAGATTAACGAAGTCACCTAAGAAAACTCTCGATAAAAGTCAGAAAATATTATCTTCAAAAGGATATAAAGATAGGACTTTTCGACGAAATCAGACAAATAGGCGTGAAACGAGATTGACTCAAATTTGGAACATTTTGTTGTTGAGTCCAAAGGAGGAAGGGCTAGGGTTGCACAGATCCGAATGAGAACCTCAGTGGCTTCCCAGTCTACCCTATGGTTTGGCTTCAGTTTCAGTGAGAAATTATTTAAGTGTTTTAATCTGTCAATTTTATTAATTAGGGCTTACATTCATGTGAAATGATCACACAAATAGCCTGGAAGGTGTGATGATTTAGGTCGTGACGGACGACAACCTCGCAATCCTAACACAGGTTAGGGCTTATGTTGTACAACAGAGTTATACTAAGACCTGAAGAAAGGTTGGAGATTTATGTCGTACTAGGCAGACAACTTCAAAATCATATGGATTGTTGTTTTAATTTCTAAGGAGTGGTTTAGCTGGTGTAGACGTGTTTTGTTGTTGAAGATGGTCGTGTTGCCCACAACGCTAGCTTCAAGCTCCTCGTCGTAACACTTTCGAGTTCGATGTTAATTTTTAGTGTACATGCAATAGTTGAGTCAACGGTCTGCTGCCGGGTACCCCTTATAAAACCAACTACTGTCCGCCTATTCTAAGGTTTAGTGTGCAAAAGAGACAGTAGCAGGTATAACAAAGGAAAACAATAGAATGTACAGTAGACAAGAAATAGTAAAGTGTGCTGTAAAATAAAGCGCTACAAATGTAAGACAAACCTGTATACCTTGGAGGCCCGCTGCTCCTTTAAGTGTAATTAATGTAGCAGTTATGAGTAGAGTAATAGAATTTAAGGAACGAGCTAGCACGTATTGTATAGGCAAAAGTCAACAACAAAGGAAACGTCACTTGGAAAATTGGAGGAAAATCCATGACGAAAAACTCGAGAAAATCGACGGGTAATAATTTAAATAAAATTGTCAAAAGCTCGGGAAAATCCCGAAGAAAAGACCACGAGTGTTTTATTCAAAAATTCCAATAAAACATATGAAAAAGTTTGAAAAGAGGGGACCGCAAGCACTCGGGTTGGGGCTAGACTCAAATATATATATTTGTACTCGATGATCGTCGAAGGCTACTCGGTCACCCGGATGTATAAAGCCCGACACTCCACTAGATGGATGTCCTACTGAACCTAACTTAAGAGGGTTCTCCTTGGCCAAGAACTGGTAATCAACAAGTGGACAACCAAGTTATAATATATATTTAAAATTTATTATTTTTGGCATGCATATAGATTTCAGACATACAAAAGGAAAATTGTATCAATTTTTGTAGTGAAAGCATTTTATTAAACATTGTATCTATTCTTATCACTTTTAAGAAAAGAATAGTTGTTCACGAGTCGATTACACCGTTAGACATAAGACCACCAACAACCTAAGAAGGTACGGGTCTTCCTCTAGTCTTATGTCAGTGAATGATACTTTTATCCTACAGTTCATCAGGTCCCATAATTGAGTCCTAGTATTGTAGGATGAAATATCATTCTGCTCTACCACCGACATGCTTTTGTCATCATTGCTCTAAGGCCTAATACAAAACCGACCTACTTGCGACCTTGCTTAATGGTTTCATATATAACAAAAAGTTATACGTGTGCACTTATGTATCAGACACAAGCACTGAAAATCGAACCAAGAAGCAAGAAAAGAAAGAATAAAAATGAGCATGAGAGAGAGGAGGAACTGATCCACCTAAAACATCGAAAAGATGAAAGATGAATCAACTCTCAAAACTCATGACGAAAAGACCTGAAAAAGGAGGCCCAAAAATCCTTGAATCAATCCGAAAGGATATCACTTTCTCATTTTTTTATAAGTGGATTAACCCAATGTGGGTATCTCTTCCCAATCTTGTCTCGAGCAAATCGAAACGGGCCCAAGTCAATGTGACAACTGTATACATGGCTTCACCACTAACTACATATCCTCACACACCCGAGCCTGCACTTGAACGATATCACAACTTCAATGTCAAACTTCCGAAACATCCTTTATAGATCAACTCTATGCTCTTCAAAAATAAAATTTCAAAGTCTTTCAGATTTCACAACTCGATCAAAAGGAAAGTAACCCAGGGACGACATTCATTCGCACTTCCAAAATCATGTCAAAATAAAAAAAATTCAATTCCAGGCTTAATCAAAAGCTCCTTATATCAAATAAACATGAAATCATCCGGCTAAAACCATATAGGTGCTTGCGGCCAGGGTCGACAAACAACTGCTAAGGCTCTCGATCAAAGCAACAAAGAGAGGGATCAACTGCTAAGGCTCACGACCAAGGCAACCAAAAGGAAAGGAGGAGCTGCTGAGGCTTACGACCGAGGCAACCAAAATGACCAACAACTAAGGCTCAAGGCCCAGGCAACCAACAGAAAAAAATCACCACTAACAACTGCTATTATGCTCCCTCGACAAGTCCTCGGGTAAGGGCCAAAGCAGACAGGACCAAACTCTACACAGGACCAGCTCTCGAGCAAGGGCCTAAACCAACAAAATCAAGCCCCGAACAAGCTTTAAATTATTTGGGGATGAACCTGCACGTATATTTAACTACGGGCAACCAATAACACCGCAATTTCATGCAAAAATGAATTCAATAAGTCGGTAGAAACCGAGCAACTCAGAGGTAAAATCGAGAACCTCAATAGGCAAAACCGAGCCCCATGAGAAGCTAAAACTATGCCATTAAAACAAGTTACAGAGCTTTCCAAATTAAAGAAATTTTCTCATAGCATGTATTTCGAGCAAGGAAAAGCCACAGGAAACCAAAACCGAGCCCCATATATATATGAAAAGCAAAGCGAGATCTCCAACACTCATTTTAAACGAGAGTAATAGTAATAAAGAGCTTTGATAGTTCATTCTAACATGCATTTCCAGAGGAGCAAATCTCATTTCAAAGCTACCACCATGACATTTCCAAGTATTTCAAGCAGAAAGAAGACAACTAACAACATGCTATATTTTCATTGATTCTAGCAAATAATTAGGACTAACTCCTAGAACATGTTCAAAAACCCTATTTTCATATGCTTGAATGGTGAATATCACAAAATACACAAAGCACATTGGACTAGCATGCCATACCCGCCCAAAAATACTATATCCGGCAGCCCTGGCCTAGCAAAATCGAGAGAAAGGAAGGCACAGATGGGGAGAAGTATCTCTTTAATGCAGAACCAAAATACAAAACCGCGGAGAAACGCTTCCTAGTTCAAACTCCTCTCCAACAACAAGAGGAAGTTAACCTGAGCACGAAGAACTAAAGAAGAAGGCAAGAAAGAATTTTTGCAGAGTTTTCCCTCCCTGTCAGAAAATTTTTTTTTCTCCTTTAAAATGCTCTAAGTTTTATATAGATGGGAGAAGGAAGAGGGAGATGATCGAGAGATCGTAGACAGCTCGAGGAAACGAGCGGAGCAGACGCTCCATGCGGGCGGCTCGAGGGAGGCAGACGGGAAGATCTCGTAGAGGATAGGATTTGTGGCAGAGAAAAGGGATGGAGGGGCTGTGCCACGGCCAGGCGTGCGAGCGGGACGAGCGAGAGCGCGGGAGCCTAATGGGACGGGCGAGAGATGGGCTAGGCGAACGAAACAGGTTAGGGCATAAGGCCCGCGGGTCTCTGAAGAATCAAGGAGAGGGGGAATATATTAGATATAAAATAGTAATGACAATAATAATAATAATATTATACTTATTTTATTCATTCCCTCCCAGGCGCATCGTCGCAATGAAACGAATGTATCTCCTAGGTAAAATCGATGTTCTGGATGCGTCGACGCAGTCTGTTTCGTCATCCAAAGTCGTTTAGGCAACATCGCCGACAATCGGGTCAAAACGCATCGCGATTCGATTCCTGTCAAAATTTTGGTTCGAGCTCAATTAATCAGGATGGCGTAGATGGTTTTCATGAGATGTTTAGAAAAGATTTGAAGTGATTTCGAGTTGATCGGGATAGTCAACTAGGTGGATTTTGGGCATTTAGCCAATTTGGGGGTGTTGGGCTTGACTTGGGCCTAGGTTAGACTATGGTTGGGTTAGGTCCAAATTGATGGTTCAAAGTTGTCTAGGGGAATGTTATAAAGAGTTCTCAACATCAATTGGATGTTAATTTTAGGGTTTAGGCATTCAATTTGATGGAATTTGGGGAGATAGCCAATTTGGAAATTTTGAATGTGGGTTGAAATTGAGTGAAATTGAGACTTGTCTAGGGCCACTTAAATGTTCAATTTAATGTGTAAGATTGTTATAAAGAGTTTATGATTCAAATTGGGGAAAAATTGAGATCAAATGGAGGTCAATTGAAGAGTCCAAATTGGTTTCAGGGGCAAAAGGCTAAATTGGGTAATTGGTGGAATTGAGGTGTTAACCATCCTGATTTGAGCAATGGACCAACAGAATCTCCATCTGGGTCCTCTATGTACTGGTGCTAGCTAAACCCCAGCCTAGGGCTAGAGGGTTTAAAAGACCATCTACATGAGTCTCCCAAAGGATCGGGGTATAACAATCAACGAGTTTAGGTTCGGGGTTATGAATGAATGGGGGTGAAAGTGAGTAACAGTGAGTGAACAACTCCAGACCAATGTCTGAGGTCAACTCTAAGGTCAAGCAGTCATATGGAAACTCGTCTCGAGCTACTCTATATTGACCCCACCTACTAAGTGCTAGAGATTAAGACCAATACGAGAAACCTCAAGTTGAGCAAAGAGGAGTTTAAAATTTCTAAAGGTGAGGGTTTTTTTTCTAGTTTTCTAGGAATATTCAACAAGAAAGTTCTATGACTAGACCTTAGGCTACTAAAGAAAAAAAATTAAACCTCAACCAAAAGTGAGGTCAACAGTACCTTAGATCCACTTTCCTCTTCACTTCCATCACTGCCCTGCACCGTGCCTCTGATAGATTTCCTACCACATTCAAAGCCCTTGAATCCAATATCATGTCTTCAATAAAACTATGAACTGCCAACAATAGTGCATCGTGTGATTTTTCAGATAACACATTTGCGTTATCATTCTCTATCTTTTTAGGATTCCTACAGTCTCTTCTTATGTGGCCAGCCCTGCAACAATTCTAATACGTTGTCTGCTTACTAAACTTTGATTTTGATCTCCCTACACTTGAGTTTCTGTCATGACATCTCTCTCTGAAATCAACATTCAGTGCTGAACTCGAACCTAAGACCTCGCTAGAATCTTTCCTGCGAAATTTCTCAGCCAAAATCAAATCACGAATATCATCGTATTTCAGTTTAGATTTACCTGCAGAACTGCTAACTTCTATTCTCATGACTTTTAATTATCTGACAATGAAACCGACAAGATCAGTGCATATATCTCATTATCAAAATCAATTTCCACAGACGAGAATTAATTTTTGATAGTATTTAAATCATTCAGGTGTTGAACAACAAAAACACATTCCGTCATCTTCAAATTGAATAACTTCATCAAGTGCACCTTGTTATTCACCGATGACTTTTCATACATACCTGATAAGACTGCCATGAGATCTGCAGTCGTCCTTTCTTTAACGACGATGTGTGCAATGAACCTCGATAGTTCTCTATAATTTTGAAGAAATTTTATATGATTAATACTTTTTTCATTTGTTATTGAAATAAAGTATATTATATAATAACTCAATAAATTTAATGGAATCAATGTTAAGCTAAAATTTATTAAGTATAATTACAATACTTAGTGAAATATAATTATATCATAATTAGTCAAACTTAAGAAAATATATGACATACATGAAATATATTAAACTTGCCAATATAAAAAGCATATAAATAAAGAGTATTGATCAAATTATCATTAATCTAATTTTCCTTAATTATTATGATAACTATAAAATAATTGACATAAATAGACATATATAGCAAATCAATGAATGGAGCATGCTACTTATATTTCTTAAAAATGCAAGCGATCAAATTCATAATGATGAGCAAATAAGGCAGTTGTTTACTAATCATAAAATAATTTCGACTTATAATTAAATTTGAATAAATGAAATAAATTTAAAATCAAGTCCAATAATTTCCCAAAATTTTGAAATAATATTTTTGATTTGTAAAATATATTTTGAATAATTATAGGTAAAAGCTAGTTAATTTAAATTAATGTTCTACACCCTTAGCAATAAGTAAAATCTACTTAATCAATTCATAATGAAAAATCCTAAAATTCACACACCAAACTATTAGTTATTTTGCACTCGAGTCTTCATGAATTGACTACCTTGAGTTCTAGTTCATATTTAAGGGCTCTACTTATTTGGAAACAATCATCATCACCTTGATTGCTCTGAATTAATGAAGATGGGATAAAATACTTAACAAATTATTATATAATATCGCATAAGGCTTGTTATCAGCAAATCACTAATGGACTACTCCCCAATCACCTAAGCTTATAGGATCAACACTTCCAAGCAACCTATTGTTGATGCATGATTGCTTAGGGATAAGGTTTTCTATTGCATCTTGAACAATGGAATTTATGTAGATTACACAAGTGAATTTTTATGACACCCAGTAGTACTCAATGAAGAAAAAGGATTCATGTAGATGACGCCATTTAGTGGGTTAAAGGCTTGTTTGATTTTGTTGTCGTACACAAGTGAATTTACAATTCACATATTACAAGCCACTAAATGTGCAAAAACTTCCCTTATTTTGATGTAAATTAGTAAATACGACGAGATAAACAAATAAAATTTAAATGATTGAATAAACACAAAGAAATCAAAGTTGGCCTCCTTTAGATACTTTATTTAACACCAAACTTGAATTTAAGAGGCTATGAATCAATCGATATTCCCATTCTTTAATATATTAGGTTCAATATATTTCGCACTGCTACACTTAANCAAGCTATGACTCAATCGATATTCCCATTCTTTAATATATTAGGTTCAATATATTTCGCACTGCTACACTTAGTTTTCATTTTTTATATAGTTATGTAAAAAATAGTTTTCTCATCTAATAAATTATATACAAGATAAAATCCGATTTACTAAATCGTAGTCCATTATCTTTTACAAGTTTCTCCATTTTTTCAAACTTTTTAATTTGAAGTATTTTGCTTTGCTTTGTTCAATAAGCATTTTCATAATCATTACAAGAAAGAAAATAGATTTAATATTANATCTTTTACAAGTTTCTACATTTTTTCAAACTTTTTAATTTGAAGTATTTTGCTTTGTCTTTGTTCAATAAGTATTTTCATAACCATTACAAGAAAGAAAATAGATTTAATATTGACCATTGATGTTTAAATTTAATGTAATTGAAAACTCTTCAGTACAACATAATGACTTTGAATAATGATGTCTTTTCTCTCTCTCTCTCTCTCTCTCTCTATATATATATATATATGTATGTATCTTTGGGTTCATATGAGATGCTTATTGAGTTATTTAGAGTTATAAGTGATATTGTAGTAGTTCGGTAAACACATATTTTTAATTGATTTTGTAAGACTAAAATGATGCAAAATGATCGAAAATAAAGCATTTTTGGTACCTGTATTTACAAAAGTGATGTTCAAAATTATTCCATTTATATTGGGATCAAATTTATTGTGTCATTCAATGAAGTTGTGAAAGAGGTTAATGGAATATTTGAAATGAAATAATCAGTTTTATTTTGCGCAAGATTCATCTATCATGGATGTGATTTTTGTATTATGATAATTAATGTGAAAACATAGGGAGCAAAGAAAGAATTTTTTTAAGTTTTTATGAATCTTGAGATGGCATATGATAGCGTATTATGAGGATTGATTTGATATTCATTAAAGAAAAAAACTGTATTTCAGAGGTGTGCTAATAGCTTTTAAAGATGTGCATCATAAAAAAAATGATGAGTTTTAGAAGTAATTGTGGAGTGATATAGTTCCCAATCATTGTAGATTTACATAAGGATTGAATTAACATTAATGTTTTTTTTTGTATTGGTTATGGGAATACTTCTTAATGATATTTAAAGTTAGGTATCTTAGTGTATGCTTTTGCAGATGAACTAATTCTAATTGTTAGTACCTCTATTAAATCAAGTAGACATTTAGAACAAATGGGAAAATCTTTGGAAGATTAGGGAATTAAAATTTAAAGAAGAAAGGCTATATTTGATATGCAATTCTATTGGGCATTCCTTTATTGATTATGTACTAAGATTGTTAGATCATAGAGTTGTAATTAGTTGTACAGCAACAACAAGCCTTTAATCCACAAAGTGGAGTCGGCTACAAAGATTTATAATTAGTTGTGTTAGTTAAAAAAAAATGTGGATCTATTACGTTGAAGCACAATATTGTTTTACCAAATTAAATGAAGACGCATCTATGAGGAAATTTTAAGATAAAGTGAATATCATGTCGGCTTGATGATAAACTTCATGAACCTATGATTAAGCTAATAATAATGCTTAGTTCAGGATGTTGATTGTATAGGATGTATTAGGATTTAGCGCTTACTATCACAAATCTTGTATAAGATGTGGTAAAAAACACGCGAAAGATCACAAATCACAATGCCCCGACATTCAATTTACCCTAAACCCTAAAACCCCCTAGTTCACAATGCTCCAACTTTAAATTTAAGTAAAAATTTATCACTTGTTTTTGTAAAAAAATTGATTTATTAAAAGATATTACAATTTTAAATTCTATAATAAATTTGAGACAAACATAACATTTTACGACGGTTAAGATTGACACCACAATTTAGCATAAAAAACTTGTAAAAAGCTAGTAGAACACACAATTAATAAACCAATTAATACTCAATTTAGTAGAAAAGACAATGATATAATTCACCATTTGGAATCTTGATCTAACACTGGTGTAAGGAGACCTGCCTGCCAGAGGTTTTTGTCACATGAATTGAGAGAACTCAATTTTAGGGACATTTACATACATGTCACATAACTCTTATGTATTTACATATCTAACATCTTAACTTTCATATTTGCATACCTAACACTTTAATATTTAGTATCACATCAAACATACCACTAATACTAACCTTTTAAAAGTGAAGGACACCTTTTCATGTATAGATTCCTGATACCAACGGAATATAAATGTAAATATCAAACCTTAGCTTTTAGATATGTAAGTAAAAAGGAATTGTGTTTTATGTATGTAAATTTCCCTACATTTTATTATACCAAAAATTACATATTTCTTCTTTATTGTGAAATTGGTGTTGAATTTTTGTTGGGTAAAACATTATTTATTTACATATCCCATGAAAATGGATAAATGCAGATAAGAAGGTGCCTTTTGGGGATCCATATGTAAAATACAATATTGCATGAATTCCTTACACATTTGTCTATGTTTTATGATGAAATATGGAGGGAATTTATTCTTTTACAATTATTGTTGTCATGGGTATTCATCTGAAGCCACAATCCCATCATACATTATTCCCAGTTTTGCCATTATTCACATGAAAAACTTCACTCAATTTTATGCCCTCTATATTTTACTTGGAAGATTTATATACATACTATTCAATTCCGATGTATTTGCATTTCTAATGCCTAAACTTTAAGTTTTACATGCATACCGGTTACATGTATATTAAATGATATGATATTGGGTGGTATAAATGTAAGAGGTAAAATTTTGGTGTAGGATATGTAAATACATAGGAATTGGTTGGTATCTATGTAAATGCCCCATTTTGCTTTTNTTCACTCAATTTTATGCCCTCTATATTTTACTTGGAAGATTTATATACATACTATTCAATTCCGATGTATTTACATATCTAATGGCTAAACTTTAAGTTTTACATGCATACCAGTTACTTGTATATTAAAAGATATGATATTGGGTGGTATAAATGTAAGAGGTAAAATTTTGGTGTAAGATATGTAAATACATAGGAATTGGTTGGTATCTATGTAAATGCCCCATTTTGCTTTCNCATTATTCACATGAAAAACTTCACTCAATTTTATGCCCTCTATATTTTACTTGGAAGATTTATATACATACTTTTCAATTCCGATGTATTTACATATCTAATGCCTAAACTTTAAGTTTTACATGCATACCAGTTACATGTATATTAAAAGATATGATATTGGGTGGTATAAATGTAAGAGGTAAAATTTTGGTGTAAGATATGTAAATACATAGGAATTGGTAGGAATTGGTTGGTATCTATGTAAATGCCCCATTTTGCTTTCATAAAGAGTTCGCCATGGGGGCTAGTGGAGTATATTAATAGAATCTTCATTGTGCAGCTCATGGTGAATGAATTCTTTGTGCAGGACGCGGCTTCCTTAGCATCGGTTTCACATTCTAGTTCTGACTCAATGGAGAACTCTGCCGGAAGAACGAATTTTTCTCCTAAAAGCAGCGTCAACGGCGGCTCACATATCGTACGACAAGATTCTGCTGATTCTCATGCCAGCGCAACCTCTAGCGCTGGTCCCGTCGACGATCTTAATCGATCAAATCCATCATCCTTCAATTCCAGAGCTTCAGGATCTTCCATTCCGCCTCAATGGCCGGAGCCTACCTCGCAGACCGCTCCGCATGGCCATTCCGGCGTGCAGCTCAGGACTTCAGGCTCCACCAAAGAACTCCTCGAAGCTGCAGAAGAAACTATCGACGAGCTCCGAGACGAGGCTAGGATGTGGGAACGGCATGCACAGAAGTTGAAAATTGAACTCGAAAAACTGAAAAGAGACTGCTCATTCAAATCGAAACAGCAGGCAGAGGCCGGTATGGAGCTTTCTGCCGCCAACAACGAGCGTGATTCTTTAAAGAGCGAAGTCNAGAAGTTGAAAATTGAACTCGAAAAACTGAAAAGAGACTGCTCATTCAAATCGAAACAGCAGGCAGAGGCCGATATGGAGCTTTCTGCCGCCAACAACGAGCGTGATTCTTTAAAGAGCGAAGTTGATCAACTGAGATTGTCCGTGACGGAATTGAAGCGAATTCTGGGGGACAAAGAAAACTGTAATACTGAAAATATGATGCGCGCGCAAAGGCAACTGGAAGACGAGTTGATGTTCTTGAGAGAATCCAATGGTACCCTAACCATGCAGCTGAATAAATCTCAAGAAGCGAATCTAGAACTTGTTTCCATACTTGAAGAACTGGAAGAAACAGTAGAGAAACAGAGATTGGAGTTAGCAAACCTTACCCAAATTAGTTCTATATCTGAAAATGGAGCAGAAACAGGAAATCAGACAGTAATGGATGCTGAGGTGGAAGAAAGCCCACAAAAAGAGCAAAATGATGCTCCAAATTCCATGGAGATGGTGTTGAATCAATTAAACTCAGATTTAATTCAAGAAATTGAAGTTTTAAAAGCTAAATTGGAGGAGCTGGAGAGGGACTGTACTGAACTTACAGAAGAAAATCTGGAGCTCATTTATAAGCTCAAGGAATCAGAAAAAAATGTCAAAGAGGTAAAGGAGTCTGGATCTAACATTAACCAACTTCAATATCAAATAAGCTTGCCTGAAGAACAGCTTCATAGGAAGGATTTGAATGGAATCATTATTACAGAATCCACATTGGAGATGGATGATTTGAAGAAAAAATGTGCTGAACTTGAGATCGAACTCCAGAATTTTAAGAAAAATTCGATCATTACAACAGATTTTCGTACCATAGATGATGATGCTTTCAAAGAACATAAAAAAAATGATTTGGTAGAAGAGTTGAAATTGAAAAACGCAAAGCTTGAGGCTGACTTCTTACTGAAAGAGAAGGAAATTGATACTTTAGAAACTTCCATGAAGGAATTAGAAGATGTCATTTCCAGAATCAAAAGAGAAAAGATTGAGGTGGAGGAAACTTTAGCTGTTGCACAAAGGGAAAACATAATTTCTTCCAAATGTTTGGATGATGTGAGAAATGAGATGATAATTCTAAGTGGCAATATGGATACTCATTTGTCTGTCAAAAAGATGTTTGAGAGGAAATCATCAGAACTTGAAATAAGAAACCAAGAACAGGATTTACTCGTATCACAGTTGGAGGCAGATAATTTACAGTTATCTGAACGAATATCTGGCTTGGAAGCTAAGCTAAGGTACATGAGAGATGAGAAAGAAACCAGAAGGTTGGAAATTGAAGATTATATGTCTCAAATAGTGGATCTTAAGGATGAAATAGCGCAGGAGCGAGCGGAGATGGAAATTTTGAAAGTTGAACATAAAAAAATGCTCCAAGATGCTCAGAAAAGATTAGTTGAAGCGCAAGAGGAATCAGAAGTCCTGAAGAGATCTCATTCAAAACTAGAATCTACAGTTGAGAGCCTTACAGAAGAGTGCAGTTTATTAAAGAAACAATCTGAGGATTTACGGAGGCAAAAAATGGAAATGCATGAACAAATTTGTCATCTTGAGGTTGAGTTAAGGGATTTAAGAGAGCAGGTTTCTGGAAATCTGAACAAAGTTGTGGTTTTGGAAGAAAAACTTTCTTTGCTACAAAGTGATTTTACTTTGAAGCAGGAGACTCTAGTTTCACAGCTGGAGAGCATGCTTCAAGAGAGTAAGGATCAAGAGCAAAAAATAAATAAGGCAAATGTTATGCTAAAACAGATAAATTATGAACAGATGGTGGAAGTTGAGAACCTCAAACAAGAAATTTATCACCTTTCTACACAGGTTTGCTCGTCCCAGGATGAAAGAGAAAAATTATCAGCAGATGCTGTTAGAGAAGTTTCGATCCTTCGCTCGAACAAAAATAAACTCGAGAATGATCTCCATGAAGTTCAATCCAAAGTCACGTTGTACGAAACTGAGCTTCATAATCTGACACAAGAGTCTAACGACAAGATTGCGGAGCTCGTAAACTCGCTAAATGCATCAAAACTTAATGAGGAAATGTTGATGAATGATTTTGAACGTATGCAAAGAATGGCAGAATCTCTTAAATCTAGTGAAGAAACATTCAAAAGAATGGTGAATGAACTCGAATTAGAGCTAAAAGCTTCTGATTATGAAAAACAGCAAATAAATGAGGTTGTTTCTGGCTTAAAACTTCAACATCAGAAGGTAACACAATTTCAAAATGAAATTTTGAATCTTAAAAGTTCTCTTGAAGAGGAAAAGTGTAAAAGAGAGAAACTGGAAGTTCTTTTGCACTCAGTATCTGAAGAATGCNGTAGGGTAGACTCAACTCACCAAAATGGATGTGAATGAGGGATTTATAATCCCACATAGACTAAAGGGAGATACCCAAGATTGGACTCGCAATGCCATGTAACCGCTCTTCGTTGAAGAAAAGGCTTGGCTAGATCTAGGAACGAGAGGACTAGCCTATTGAAAGGTATAATGGCCTCGATCAAGATCCACTAATTCAAATTTTCGTAGTCTTCGTTATCTTCAATCTATTTAGTCACGCGTCGTTCTTATCATCAATTATATGTTATCTCATTCTAGGAGAACTTATAAGATTAAATAAGCCTTGAAATCTCCTCCAAATAGTATAGATGATATCAAAAATGATGGTTACAACTGCACTGCGTGTGACTAAGAAAACTCAATTATTTTCTTAATGTAGTAGAGAGGATACAAGCCTAGACTTACATACTTGCTGGTCGGGAATATCGTATAATGACCTCGTCAAATGTGAAAATTGGAAAAAGGAAGTAAATGGCATTTTCAACACGCGTCGAACGAGTTTCGGGCAAGGGCAAATGTTTGACATGATATGTTTATTATTACGGAGGGTCGTTGCATTATAGATATTAATGTATTATGCTTTTTAGTTATAAGCACTATAAATGTCTGGATAATACTTATATGGACCAAGCCATCACATGTTCTCTTAAACTAGTTCTGTGTGACATCATAGAATTCCTAGCTTGCAGTTGATCTGAGCTCTTTTTTTTTTTTTTTTTTTCAAGTTTTAATTTTTGGAGCATTTACATACATGCCATCACACAATTCTTATGTAATTACTATCTAACCACTAGACTTTCATACTTACATGTATAGTCAGATCAAAATATCACCTTTACTCCTTTTCATTCATAAGTTTGACTCCGAAGTGCTATAAATGTAAATATAAAAGTTTAAGTATTAAATATGTAAATACATAAGAATTATGTGGAATGTATGTAAATTTTTCTTTCTTTATTTATTTTTTTTCAAATTTGTTGACCTATGAAATTGTCTCCCCACTTGTTTTGAAGGTCGAAAATGAACCGAATGGAAACATGGAGAGGCCTCAAGCTCAAACCGAAGCCGCACTCGAGTCTAAAATCCAGTCTTTGCAAACTGAACTCGCCGAGGCTCTGGAGGCAAATAACAGTTATCAGATGCAAATTAACGGGCAAGTCATTTTAGTTAAAATAAAATGAAAATATTAAATCATATAACAGCACTGATTTTATGTTTTTAATGCAACTAAGTTTATTTACTTTCTTTAAGCTCATGACTTCACATTTATAGTTTGATATTTTTAAGTTGGAAGATTTTGCATACATACCACTCAATTCCTTTGCATTTACATATCTAACACCTAAACTAATATCACCCAAATCTCTCTCTATCTCTCTCAGAGAGAGAGAGAGAGAGAGAGAGAGAGAGAGAGAGAGAGGCATGATCTTACACGAATTGTAGATCTAACACCCAAACTTTAATATTTACATCATAGCGCTCGTATCTGTAATATCACATCAAAAATATTACTATCATCTCCTTCTAAAAAAATTAAATATACATTTTCATGCATGGATTTATCATACCAAAATACTGTGAATATAAATGTGAAACNACCAATTTAGTTTCATCTAGATTTTGTTTTCTTCAGGCTGATATTATAATTTTTTAATTTAAGATATATTTTTTCAATCAAAATTTACCATCTTTCTTTTTGTTGTTCTTTATACTAACTGGAACTAGTGCATTGGGTGATAATGATCCAATTAAAAACTATTTTAGTACAAGCTTGAAATTGGTTCATAGCTCAAATTAAATCGATTTTTAGTGAGCTTGTCTCAAATTTGCTAGATTAAGCTGATTCAAGATTCAATCTAGAATCGAATTAGCTTGAAATCTTTTTTTTGTTTATTTTTAAGATTTCCTCGGGTGTTCTTCAAGAAGTTCCTGGTTAAGGAGGGCAGAGTTGGAGGAGGATTTCTGGAATCTCGGCATGCGTTGTTCGCGTCGGATCGGAGAAGGAAGATTGTGGAGCGTCCTGCAAGCTTTTTTGTGTGAGCCTGAAGAAGAAACTTGAGTGTGCTCTTTGTAATCCTTTGTAAAACTATCTGATTTTCATAGTGAATTTTTGGTTGCGTGGCTCCGTGATTTTTTCCCGTTCTCGGGTTTTTCTATATAGATTTCTCGTGTGTTTTTTTGGTTATTTTAATTTTGCTTATGTGCTTAATTTATTGTTCCGATTATCTCGTATCCCATGGTTCTATTTCGCGGTGAAACTAGAAGGAGATTCTTTCGGAGTAGTTTCTCCCAACACGCTTCACAATGGAGATCAAACCAAGGATAAGCAAAGACATAAATTTATGGCATACAAGCCATATTTTTGTGGACTAAAGTAGAGTGTCGATTGGGACTTTGAAAGATTTTTGCAGTGCTACAATAGAGGACTAATCATATAGCATAATCAATGCATTTTATAAGCTCCCAGGGATCAATAGAAGGTGGATTGAAAGTAACGTCCGATTTTTTCTTACAAATGTAGCTCTAAATAAGGCCTATTCTAACTTTCGGGGTCGAGGTTTCTCAAAGGAGCTAGTTTGTAAGGTTAATCACTTATTGGGCATATCCGAGAACACTTTCGATTAAGAATTTGATATTTCTGTTCGGTTTGGATAGAACTTCGATCGGATTGGTTTGGTCAGAGATAGAATGAACACTATATTGCTCTATAGAGGATGAATGGATTGGATGTCTTATGAGTCAAGTAGGGTAGACTCAACTCACCAAAATGGATGTGAATGAGGGATTTATAATCCCACATAGACTAAAGGGAGATGCCCAAGATTGGACTCGCAATGCCTTGTAACCGCCCTTCGTTGAAGAAAAGGCTTGCCTTGATCTAGGAACGAGAGGTTTAGCCTATTGAAAGGTATAATGGCCTCGATCAAGATCCACTGATTCAAATTTTCATAGTCTTCGGTACCTTCAATCTATTTAGTCGCGTGTCTTTCTTATCATCAATTATATGTTATCTCATTCTAGGAGAACTTATAAGATTAAATAAGCCTTGAAATTTCCTCCAAATAGTATAAATGATATAAAAAATGATGGTTACAACTGCGCTTCGTGTGACTAAGGGTCCGTTTGGGGTAGTTTGTCCGTTTCAGGATAAGCTACTTATCATCAAAAGCAGCTTGCGGGCCGGCCGCAGGGATCGACCCACGGCCTACGTTTAGTGTAAAAATTCAAACGCAGTTTTGGATAAGCTGACGAAACGCACGAACCAAACGGTACGGCGGCGTTTTAAAAACGCCGCCCGCACTTATAAGCTGCCCCAAACGGACCCTAAGAAAACTCGATTATTTTCTTAATGTAGTAGAGAGGATACAAGCCTAGACTTACATGTTTGCTGGTGGGGAATATCGTATAATGACCTTGTCAAATGTGAAAATTGAAAAAATTAAGTAAATGGCATGTTCAACACGCGTTGAACGTGTTTCGGGCAAGGGCAAATGTTTGACATGATAGGTTTATTATTACGAGGGGTCGTTGCATTATAGATATTAATGTATTATGCTTTTTAGTTATAAGCAGTATAAATGTCTGGATAATACTTATATGGACCAAGCCATCACATGTTTTCTTAAACTAGTTCTGTGTAACATCATAGAATTCCTAGCTTGCAGTTGATCTAAGTTTTTTTTTTTTTGTTTTTCAAGTTTTAATTTTTGGAGCATTTACATACATGCCACCACACAATTCTTATGTAATTACTATCTAACCGCTAAACTTTCATATTTACATGTATAGCGCTTAAATCTTTAATATCACATCAAAAATATCACCTTTTACTCCTTTTCATTCATAAGTTTGACTCCGAAGTGCTGTAAATGTAAATATAAAAGTTTAAGCATTAAATATGTAAATACATAAGAATTATGTGGAATGTATGTAAATTTTTCTTTCTTTATTCATTTTTTTTCAAATTTGTTGACCTATGAAATTGTCTGCCCACTTGTTTTGAAGGTCGAAAATGAACCGAATGGAAACATGGAGAGGCCTCAAGCTCAAACCGAAGCCGCACTCGAGTCTAAAATCCAGTCTTTGCAAACTGAACTCGCCGAGGCTCTGGAGGCAAATAACAGTTATCAGATGCAAATTAACGGGCAAGTCATTTTAGTTAAAATAAAATGAAAATATTAAATCATNGAAGGTCGAAAATGAACCGAATGGAAACATGGAGAGGCCTCAAGCTCAAACCGAAGCCGCACTCGAGTCTAAGATTCAGTCTCTGCAAACTGAGCTCGCCGAGGCTCTGGAGGCAAATAACAGTTTTCAGATGCAAATTAACGGGCAAGTCATTTTAGTTAAAATAAAATGAAAATATCAAATTAAATAACAGCACTGATTTTATGTTTTTAATGCAACTAAGTTTATTTACTTTCTTTAAGCTCATGACTTCACATTTATAGTTTGATATTTTTAAGTTGGAAGATTTTGCATACATACCTCTCAATTCCTTTGCATTTACATATCTAACACCTAAACTAATATCACCCAACTCTCTCTCTATCTCTAGAGAGAGAGAGAGAGAGAGAGAGAGAGAGAGAGGCATGATTTTACACAAATTATAGATCTAACACCCAAACTTTAATATTTACATCATAGCGCTCGTATTTGTAATATCACATCAAAAATATTACTATCATCTCCTGCTAAAAAATTAAATATACATTTTCATGCATGGATTTATTATACCAAAATATTGTGAATATAAATGTGAAACTTTAGGTGGTAGACACGTAAATATCAAAGAATTGGGGGGTATGTATGTAAATTTCTCAAACTTCCAAGAAAATTTTCAGCTTTTCTATCTGGATGTCTTGTTTCTTACATTTACTGCTGATATCTATATGACCATATCATCATGATAGCTATAAAAATCAAAACTTGACTTATTTTATTACATTTCTGTGGGCCTTTTTGCAGATTACTGTCTGAGAAAGATAGTAATAAAAAAGAAGAAAATTGCAATTACAGTGATGATGGGGGGAATGCTGCAAAAGCTGATCAGTCCAACAAAATATCATCTTTAGAAACTGAGCTGAAGGAGATGAGAGAGCGCTACCTCCACATGAGCCTGCAATATGCTGAAGTTGAAGCCCAGAGGGAAGAGTTGGTCATGCAGCTTAAATCAGTAAAGAAAGAGAAGAAATGGTTCTCATGAGAACTGCACCAGTCCTGTTTTTCATTTTATTTTTTTTGGAATATTACATACGCTCAACTCAATTCTTACGTATTTACATATCTAACACCTAAAAATTCAATTTTTACATATATGGCACCTTACCTATGCGTGAAAATGTGTATTTCACTGTTTAAAAGCCAAAATAGTGATATTTTTGATGTGATACGAAAGTTTTCGGTGGAATAACTATATAAAGTGTAGTTTAGGTGTTAGATATGTAAATTCATGGGAATTTGGTGGTATGTATGTAAAATGCCCCCTTTTCTTTAAATAAGCTGCTGCTCATTCTTTCTCCACTGTGAATAGAACTATATAATTGTATCTTCTCTCTTTTCTCTTCTTCTTCTTCATTCAATGCAAAGATGTGTATTTTTTTCAATCTTGGAGGATGGCTCTTGAGATGTAAGTGGCTATTTTGGCTTCCAACCCTTACATTTTGATGTAAATACTCTCAACAATTATAGTTCAGAAGAATGCACTTGTGTGTAATAAATAAATTGTTTATAGTTTTGGGTGAGGTATACTGAGGTGCAGCTATGGAGCTATGTTTTCTTAGTAATGATTGGGTGTTGAAGGTTCATGTTTTAATTAAGATTGGGGATATTTGAATGGTTGCCGTTATTTATTTATTTATTTCTTTTGTTCATTCCGGACGCAGAAGTACGTGCGGATGTCCGAATGTAATAATTTTTCTATCTTAATCACTTGCAATATAACCCCATCCTTTCTCCCATCCCCCACATTCAAATCATCTTCCCTCCAAGCCAAACCATGGTCATCCTCGCCCGCTTGAAGTCGTCGTCTGTGGAAGATCAACGGCTGAGCGACACTGCAGCATACATGTTGAGGTGGTGCAATACCAAGCCGAACTAGCGCCCGACGATTGATCCTCTACACATGCAGGCGACCGAATGCAATATTTTATATCCTACTGAACACCCTCATCTCCACCTTTACATGGAGCTCAAATGCACGGTTGTCTTAATCTAGTCTCCTTGCAACCTTCTTCTTTTTCGCCGCCATTATTTACACTCTACACTTCTTACTCTAACAGCATTTTATGAGAATGTAGCAAGAGAGATGACAATAATAGATGTTAGTTCTCTGCTTGAACAACTAGAGCCTGGTTAAGTGGACATGGTTCATCGATTGATTAGTTTGGTCGGTTTTTGTTTTTGAGGTTCTGTAATTTTTTTTTTTTTTTTGTTTATGTGTTTGGAAGAGAAATGGCGAGAATAGGAAGAAGGAGAGGAGTTGTGAGGGCAAATGTGGTTTGGAAGTTCAAGTATAGATGATGGGTGGTAGAGATGAGTAGGGTCAGTAGGAGGGGAGCTGCCATTATATTTGGTTTTATGGGACATGCGGTCGATGGCGTGGATTTCATCTTACCGTTATGCACATGGTATGGTGAATTGCATTATATCATTATACTAGTTTGAATTATTTTTTATATAAAATTAAGGATATATATAATTTAGGGGTGTAAATAAGTTGAGTCAAGGTCGAGTTACCTTTAGATTGAGCTTGATTAGTTAATCTAGTTCGACGAGCTCAAGTTCGAGCTTGAATCTATGAGTGAGCTGGCTCAAGAGTCCCTTATTATTTAGTAAAAAAGAGAAAAAAAATATTAATTTTAACTAGTATTACAATAAAATGATAAATATAATAATAATTTAAAAAATAATAAAAAAGAAATCACTTGATATAAAATATAAAATAACAATTTTTTTAATATCTTCAATAATTTAAAGGTAAAGATATGAATTTTAATATATTTTGAATAAATTTTATATTAATTATTTCTTAAACAAATTTGCTCACAAGCTAACAAGTTATGTCAAGGCTCGTTTGAACTTAATTTCTTAGCTCATCAATCTCAGTTCATGAGCCACTTATCGTAACCAACCTGAGCGAGCTCACAATTTAGACTCAAAAAATATATCGTACATAATATCATGATTTCGACGTGACACACGATAGAAAAGTTAAAAATTTTTCTTCTTTGGAATGCATTCCATACAACCCCCATTAACAAAATCAAAAGCAAAATTAAATAAAGACACATAAATTAATTATAAATAAAAAAGAGAATTTACATACATAACAACTATTTTTTATGCATTTACCTATCTCACGAGCGCATTTTCTGTGCGGACTCCTGACGTAGCTCTACGCGCGGCGGAGATTATTCCTGAGTTATTTTAAGGTTATTTCTGGGTTATTTTTAATAATTTCAAAATAACCCAAAAATAAAGACCGCAAGTTATTTCTGGGTTATTTCAGTATTATTGAAAATAACCCATAAATAACCTGAAAATAACTCAGGAATAACTTTTGCCGCACGTAAAGTTACGTTAGGAGTCCGCGCAGAAAAACTAGGCCTATCTCACATCTAAACTTTCATTTTTATATCGTAAGCACATTTACTATATATGAAAATGTGTAAATGATATAATCCACCTTTTCATACATAGGTTAAGATGCTTACCATATAAAAATCAAAATATAGATGTGAGATAAGTAAATACATAATAGTTGGATGGTATGCATGTAAATTTCCCAAAATAAAGGTGAAAAAACGAAAAACAAAACTCGGTCTCATTCGTGGNGTTATTTCTGGGTTATTTCAGGATTATTGAAAATAACCCAGAAATAACCTGAAAATAACTCAGGAATACCCTTCGCCGCACGTAGAGCTACGCAAGAGTCCGCACAGAAAAATTAGGCCTACCTCACACCTAAACTTTGATTTTTAAATCGTAAGCACATTTTACTATATATATGAAAATGTGTAAATGATATAATCCACATTTTCATACATAGGTAAGATGCTTATCATATAGAAATCAAAATCTAGGTGCGTGATAAGTAAATACATAATAGTTGGATGGTATGTATGTAAATTTCCCAAAATAAAAGTGAAAAAACGAAAAACAAAGCTCGATCTCATTCGTGTGTGTCGGGCTCCTCGCACATGGGAGATGTGAAGAAAAAGGGCCCCACCGTGTACTTTATCCTCCCCGGGTACACGTGCGAGGGCCGGACGAGCCGCACGCCAGACCGACCGCCGGCGAAGTCCGTGAGGACGTTGCAGGCGGAGTCCGGCGATGAGAGGAGGCAGACGGAGCATCCCTCCGGCCGAATACGCTTTGCTGCATCGCCGGAGTAGCGGTTCAGTTCGACCGGTAAGTCGAAGTTGCCCTTATCGTCAGTCTCGTCGCTGCCGTAGTAAACCACTCGCCGGCGCGCGTCTGTGCAGGTCACCGCTACTTTGCCACCTTAAACAATCATAAGTAAATTTCTTAGAAGAGAGATATCTCATGTAATATTTGTTAGTGGCTTAATTGGAAAAAAATATTCCATTCGTACATCCGCATGTTCGTATGACCAACTACCGGACATCACGTCGCTCGCCGAAGAAGTTTACGACCATGTGACGTCCGATGGTTGACCATTCAGACGAAATATTTACTCGCTTAATTGAAAGGTATCATTATAAACNACAATCATAAGTAAATTTCTTAGAAGAGAGATATCTCATGTAATATTTGTTAGTGGCTTAATTGGAAAAAAAATATTCCATTCGTACATCCGCATGTTCGTATGACCAACTACCGGACATCACGTCGCTCGCCGAAGAAGTGTACGTCCATGTGACGTCCGATGGTTGGCCATTCAGACGGAATATTTACTCGCTTAATTGAAAGGTATCATTATAAACAAATGTTTTTACATTACAATCACTTGAAATATCGAATATAACATATTAATCATTTAAATTTAAAATATAATATTTTTAAGCTAAAAATTTTCATTAGTAGATAAAAGAAAACTGAATAAAAAAGTGGTTAAAAATTATTTCTAAATTTTGAATAACTAAAATATTATATTTAATATTTTGAGCAAATGATGTGTAAAAATTGTTCTTTTTATGTGATAATAAAAATATGATATATATATTTATATCTATATAATCTTCATTCATAAGTTTATGCCACCAAAGTAATAAATATATTTATCAAACGTTGGATTATAAATATATAAATATAGAAGAATTAGATACACGTGGTATGTGTAGATTCAGCTGCATACCACTCAATCCCTATGCTTTTACATGTCTAACACCCAAACTTCAAGTTTTACATACATACCACTTTTAACTATGCACGAATCTATATATTTCAATTTTTAAAAGTTATAATGATAATTTTTTATATTCGTCGAAAGATTTATATGACATAAATGGAAAAAAATTAATTTTTTTTGTGTTAATATGTAAATAGTTGACAATTGCACGCCATATATATAAATTTCCCAACATGTAGATAGGGTGTTGTTAGTCCGGATCAAGATTTTTTTAGCCTATTTCAAGCCATACACAGATCAGCTCCAACTAGTTCGAGATCGCTCAAAATATTTTTCTTTATAAAATTTATAATTATAATGCTAAATAAAATGCAGCTAAACAAACCACGTCGAACTGAAACGAATCCAATTAACTTGATTTGAGCCAACTCGTTTCTATTTTGAGCTAGATGGACCGAGCTCGNAAACGTTGGAATATATATATATAAATATAGAAGAATTAGATACACGTGGTATGTGTAGATTCAGATGCATACCACTCAATCCCTATGTGTTTACATGTCTAACCCAAACTTCAATTTTTATGTACATACCCCTTTTAACCATGCATGAATCTATATATTTCAATTTTTAAAAGTTTTAATTATTGTTTTTTATATTCTTCGAGAGATTTAGGTGACATAAATGATAAAAAAATAATTTTTTTTTTTTTTGTGTTAATATGTAAATAGTTGACAATTGCATGTCATATATATAAATTTCCCAACATATAGATAGGGTGTTGTTAGTCCGGATCAAGATTTTTTTAGCCTATTTCAAGCCATACACAGATCAGCTCCAACTCGCTCAAGATTGCTCAAAATATTTTTTTTCTTTATAAAAATTATATTTATAATGCTAAAGAAAATGTAGCTAAACAAACCACGTGCTGATTTCAAACTGAAACGAATCCAATTAACTTGATTTGAGCCAACTCGTTATTATTTTGAGCTGGATCGACCGAGCTCGAATCAATTTCAAACCGAGCAGGCTCAAACTCAAATATACGGCCCCGACTCTGCACGAAATCAGATACTTAACAACCCTAATATAAATATTATAAATATGTGGAGCTAACCTTTAACAGGCTGGGCCGCATGGGCCCAATAATTCCAACCCTGAGAGCAATCCTGGCAGAGAACCTTCCCGGCAACATGAACGCTCTTCAAATCTTCACCCTTCCACAGCTCCCCGCCGGCCGACGCAACAGCAGCTGCAGCAAACCCTAACAA
Organism: Phalaenopsis hybrid cultivar; assembly: GCA_002079205.1. NCBI lineage: Eukaryota > Viridiplantae > Streptophyta > Magnoliopsida > Asparagales > Orchidaceae > Phalaenopsis > Phalaenopsis hybrid cultivar. Next base: position 57,456 of record JXCR01137524.1, on the reverse strand, counting down.
AACCATAATCGCACCCGCCCAGCAGTTCGCCATCTCTCTCTCTCTCTCTCAATATAGCAATAATAGCTAATGGTAATGAATTTGCGAGAGCTAGCGNGACGCAACAGCAGCTGCAGCAAACCCTAACAAAACCATAATCGCACCCACCCAGCAGCTCGCCATCTCTCTCACCCTCACAATATAGCAATAATGGCTGCTGGTAGTGAATTTGCGAGAGCCAGCATTAGGTATATAATGGCGAAGCGAGCAGAACGTGCGCGCCACCTGAGGCGTATGGAGCGCATAGCAACCTAACTTCCCTATGGGCTGATAACGTGGTAAGCACTTGATATGCGACGACTTGTAATTAAAAACCACAGCGGCGGCGGCGGCATGCTGGCATTATTGTATTCGATAGTGTTTTATCTTTTAGGGAAATTTACATACATGTCATATGATTTCTTATGTATTTGCATATCTAACATGCAGAGTTTGACATTTATGCTTGTATCACTTTGGTGTTGTGAATCTATGCATGAAAATGTGCATTTCGCTCTTAAGAAGATAGTGATGGTTGGTATTTTTGATGTGATGTTAAGAGATTTGAGTGGTATGTATGTAAATATGAATTTTCAGCTGTTAGATGTGTAAATGCATAAAAATTGTGTGATGTGTATGTAAATGCCTCTTATCTTTTATCCTCAAAAGAAGTTTGACTTAAAGTCAGAACTTGGCGAGTTCACCAATTATGTCACTTTAGGGAGTGTTGGCTGCACGTGAGATCTAGGTTAAGCAGGCTTTAGTAAATCTGGTAAATCTGAATTTATAAAATGCGGTTGTGTTAATTTCAAGAGGATGTTTGGTATGATTTAACTTGAATCCACTTAAATTTATCTTTTATTTTCAACATTTTATCGAGATTTAATTTTTTTGTATCCGTTAAATCAACCTAAAAACAGATTTAGTAAATCCGGATTTACATCAGAAAAATTAACGGAGGGAGAGAAAGTTTGATTTAGCAAACTGTCGGATTTATTTCACATTTTTTCGCTTTTGGGTGAGGATCTACGGTAAAATTATTCGTAAATCCTATTAATTTTGTGCTACCAAACTCCACCTTAAATTCTCAAAATGCAATTCACTTGATCCAATCTTTGGAAATGTTTGTGTGTTCTTGCAGTGCCACAAACTAAGAGAAGAAATAAAAGAGAAAACTATGTGCTAGAACTTTCATGCAAATGAGTAGGACAATTTGGCACTTAGCATAAGAGAAAAAGTAAAAGAGATGACAAAGCATGCATTGAAATGATGTTCTAAGGATTCATAACAGGCCTATAACAGCATGTTCATGTTTTGAACCGTAGAGTTACAAGACAGTGCGCTACAGTGTAGAACTCGCTAAAGTAGCGCACGTAAAAAGATCGAAAAGTGCCGGTTCTCACAACGNGACGAACGAGCTTGAGAATATTGAAGACTTCCTTAACATGATTTTGGAAAAGAGTGCCTGAAAGTACTACCTTTCGAGGGGTCTTGATCCTCGAAAGTGATTGGACGAGAGCGGTGTTGTTATTCCTTGGGGTGTGTCCCTCATCTAGAATTACGAGGCCTGGAACCATAAGCAATTTTTCGCGACATAAAGCATCAATCTTTTCAGTGGATGTGCTGCTAACAATGTTAGTGAACTGCTTGTAGCCCAAAAATAAGATGCCTCTGCTTTGCTCCCAGTTCTTCAAGATATCCAGCTGCTGTGATCTATGATCTGCTTTAGAGGAATAAAAATCGAATAATGGTATGTCTTCAGACTGCCAAAGCTGGAACTCTCTTTTCCATGTGGCTAAGATTCCCTTAGGAAGAACAACTAAGGGTCTTTTGTTGGGTTTCTGAGTGATAAAGCTCTGCATAAAGCTTATAAGCATGAAGGTTTTTCCAGATCCAGGGGCGTGAGCGAGGATGCATCCGCCCGGTTTTTCGACCATTAGGTTTTTGACAAGGAACCTGAAACCCTCAATTTGATGTGGTTTCATCAGTTTCCGATGTTGCGGATCGATGCCAAGATCGGTGGCGGTGTCTTCTTCAGGATAGTTTGGGTTAGACGCATCAACTGCTTCATCCATATCTTCATGTTTACGCGTTCCAGACACGTAGTACCTCGCATCTCGGGTGGTCTGCTTATTCAAAGAAAATTAAATGTATGGTTTTACTTTACTGTTAATGAAAATATGTAGAGAAAGAGAAGAAATAATGGTGAAAAGCGATGTAAGATATTTATTTTAGCAATCTAAAATAACTAAAGATGCATTATAAAATCAGTGATTTGATATGCAAAACCAAAACCTAACTTGAACTTGAGTGACAAGGATTAATGATACGGAGTATGTAAGTTAATTTTTATTTTTGAGATTCTTCATTACCATGTTGCATTGACATAACAAATATACTTAAATAATGCAGAAAACATATTTTATAATAATATTATAAAAGTTATTAACAGAATGCTGTGCAAAAGCAAAGTTCTTTTATCAGTCTGGCAATTTCAAATCAGAAAAAATACAAGTAATCTGCTTGATTTACTTCATTTTACCGCTGTTGCATTATCAAGACTTCATGGTATTTTTTAAAATCGGATCTAGCAAGTATTATGAATCAAAATGCAGCAAACCAATGCAAATACTGCACTTTCACTAGGAAGGCAAACTCGTGGCTTATTCAAATACAGAAATTCCACTAACCCTAATCTATAACCGATACTACCTCAACTCAGTCTCTTATTTAATTCAATTTTTTTTTCAAAGTAGCAGGTCTAACTTTTAAGCTTTGATTTCCTTGTGGAATTGATTACTTATATCAACATATGTTTACATCTTATTATGCTTGTAATGTATCTTGGATGGGTATGGGTGGCATTTCATTAGGAAGGCAGCCTTGTGGCTTATTCAAGTGATAAATTGAAGGAAAGACTTAATATACATACCACCCAACTCTTATGAATTCACATATCTAACACCTAAACTTTAATTTTGGCATTCATACCACCTTGCCTATACATGAAAAATTCACTTTTTGAAAGTGGTATTTTTTATGTGATATAAAAGAATTGGGCAGTAAAAATGTAAAAATTAAAGTGCAGGTGTTAGATATGTCAATACATAGGAATTGGGTCGTGAGCATGTAAATGTCCCTAAAGAAGCCATTATTACACCATGCCAATTGTTATGCACCCTAACGACATAAGTGTTCATTATCTGTTGTTCACCTTAAACTACTCTTTGATATGACTCGATTTTAATAGTTGTCAAACAATATTCTAAAATAACCCACTTGTTTTGCAGTGCAAGGAAACTCGTGCTTCTAATACAGTGAAGTTATTCTTCAAGGAGATGGTCCATCTACAAGGCCGATCTTATCCCCTTTTTCATTATCATAATTTTCAATGCATTAACTATTGGGGCCTTACATGTTGTGCACAGAAAATGTGTATGCACAAATCTCGAAGCAATCCGACGTCCAAGAAAGAATGATGTGGCAAAGTTGCGCCCTCTGGAAAACGACCAGAGCTAGCCAGAGATCGCATGAACCAATTTACCAATGCACGTCCAGATGAAATCTTGATGCTAGGGGCAACCAAAGATTCCCTCGAGACATCATGGAGTAATAAACCTCAACCACATTCAGCGGGATCTTCTTGCCCAATGGGTAAACTACCCGTCGGGTTACGATGACCCACCCTATGCCCGATGGCCTAATTTTACTAGGCCTGCAAAAATCCACTCGGCAAGAATTAAGGGTTGGCGACTGGATCAATACATTTGGCCGGTCAGTGTCAACTGACTAGATCAGTCTTGCTGACTATCTTCAAATAACCATGCGACCGCTCTTACCTGAAGGGACAACCGACTAATGGTCCCTATCTAACAGGCTGACCGACGATATTAATCGTCTCACCATGTCAGTCGAGATGACCGAGCTGAAGAGCAGCAAGGCCCTGGGCTCACGGGAGTATAATTCGTATTATAACATGTACATATTCTATTTTAATAGGGGCATAAATGTGACTTCAACTCTTGTACCCTTTTTATCTATAAATAGATGATTATTTCATGAATAAAATATTACACAATTCCCTCATTTTACTATTCATTAGATCACTCTTTCTCTCGCTTTCTCTCTTCCTTCCGCCCTATGCTTCATTCCTTGGGTATAATTCACAGGATAATTTCGGATTCAATACATACATACCACACAATTTCTATGTATTTACATATCTAATACCTAAAATTTACTTTTTACAGGTATACCACCCAAATATTTATTATTACATAAAAAATATCACTATTTAACTTTTAGCTTTTAAAATGTGAAATACACATTTTAATGCATAGGTCAAGTGACATATATATAAAAAATAAAGTTTAGGGGTTAGTTATGTAAATACATAGCAATTACATGATATGGATGTGAATCTTTATTAAATATTTAAACTATGAAAACTTCTTTGGCATCGCCCTTTACTTACCTTCAACTTTCAATCCTAAAGCATATAATAAAAATAAGTTGCTAATAGAAGCTTTGGTGGCGTACTTCATTTTGAGTGAAAACATTTTTTGAATAAATGGAGGATACTTAAGTGAATACGGAATTCACATTTAATATTACAATAAGTTGAACTATAGGTAAAACACCTTTCGAAGTATTGTTATTTATCATATGGAAATATCAATCTTATGACGGTGTGTTCATGTGTGTGTGTGTGGGTTAAGGCATTTGTCATATTCATAAATTATAATATATTGAAATCTCCTTTGAGATATCATAGGCCTCAATCTCTAAGATTGATGTGCACGTCAAGCGGGTTGTGTTTCTCAGATCCAACTTGTATAGGTGAATTTTCCTCAAAATTTGTGTACAAAGTATTTAAGGCTTTGATCCAAGTTGCCTTTTTTAAAAAAATAATAATTTTGATTCAAGTGTTAACAATTTCAATCCAAATTGTCTCAATTCGCTCTGATCCCTCCCTACAATTTCAGTTATCCCTTCATTGTATTTCATGTGTCTCTCTTCTAATATGAAACCAACAACAACAACAACAACAACAAGCCTTTATCCCAATGAGTGGGGTCAGCTACATGAATATTTTTTTCTCCATTGCGTCCTATTGAGTGTCATATTTTCATTTAATTCTAATAGATTAAGATCATTTTGTATACAATAAACCTAAGTCTTTTTAGATCTAACTCTGCCTTTCTTAACATAAGTCGAATCTGAAACATTTACTCTCCTAACTAGATCATCAGATGGTCGAAGTTTAATGTGACCAAACCATATAAGTTGACTCTCTCTTGCAACTGGAGCTACACCAACCCTATCACCAACAAATTCATTTCGCAATTTGTCTGAGTTGCAAGCATCTCATCCACCTAAGCGTTCTCATCGCAGCAACTTGTTTTATGCTTCTCTTTTAAAAGACATAACATTCTGTGTCATAGAGTATTGCAGGTCTCACCACCATCTTATAAAATTTTCCTTCAAGTTTAAACGGTACGTTTTTATTACACAATTGACCCGATGCATTTCTCAATTTCAAGCAGCCAACTTGGATTCTACTAATAACATCCCCATCTATATCACCCATCACTTTGAACAATAGATCCAAGATATCTAAAAAGTTAACACCTTTTAATGATTTAATCGCCCATAGTTGCAACTCTGCCACTATAACTACTATTACTAAAATTGCATATCCCATAATTTTAAAGTATGACACATCAATTTAATTCCTTTATAATTAGCACGCTCGTGCATCCCCTTTCCCTTTATTCTTAAAAAGGGGGACGAAAATACTCTTCCTCTACTCATCAGTCATCTTTTTATCTATTACAATAATATTAAAAGGTTTAATACGCCAAGAAACTCCCACATCTCTTAAATATTTCCACACTTCAATTGGGATATCATCGGATCCTAATGATTTTCCAAGCCTCCTCAACTTCTTTTTAATTAATGCGATGGTAAAATAAAATATTTTATTATTATTAACGATATTAAAAACATTAAGGTCGATCGTATTTTCATAAACTTCATTAAAAAATTTATCAAAATAGCTCCCACATCCATGTTGAATATTTTCGTTTTTTTTATTTTCATCTTTAATACATTTTACTTGAATTAAATTTTTACTTATCTTTTCTCTTTGTTTAACTAGTTTATACATATATTTTTCATCATCTTTAGTACCTAATCTATTACAAATATCACTTAAAACAAAATTTTTAGCATCACAAATTGCTTTTTAAGACTCCTTATGCCCACCTTATATTTTTTCCAGTTCTCTAAACTTTTATATTTAAACTAATTTTTTTAACACAAATTTTTATATTTTATCTTTTCTTACACATTAATATTCCACCACCAACTAATTTTATTTATAACAAATTTTCCTTTTGATTCTCCAAGTACATCTTATGCCACTTGTTTGATCGTGTTTGTTACTTTATCCCACGTAGAATTTGTTTCTTCATGAACATCCCAAATCTTAAAATTTACTCATAACAATAATTTTATTTGTATCTTTTAGATACCCCAATCTAATTATATGACAATGTTTTCTTGTATTATTTATCTTACGACTCTTCATCTTAAAATCTAGAACTAATAGTCGATGTTGAGTACTTATTTTCATTTGGAATTACCTTACAATTTTTACATTCTCAACGATCTCTTTTCCTCATAAGAAAATAATCAATTTGTATTTTTTTAGATCCATTCTTACAAGTAATAATATACTCATCGCTTTTCTTAAAGAAAGTATTAACAATAACAAAATCATACGTTAAAAAAATCTAACAAGGTTCTACTTTCTTCATTAATCACTCCAAAACCGTAGCCACCATAAATATTTCTAATATCTTCTACCACTCTAGCTACACGTTCATTTAAATCTTCTCCAATAAAAATTCTTTCTTCAAGAGATATCATTTGTATTAATTCTTATAGGTCATTCCATAATTTTTCTTTTGAACCTATATCTAAACATACTTCAGGGGGCATAAACACTTATAACATTAAAAATCTCAGTATCAACAACAATCTTAAGAACTATAATTTTATCTCTAATTCAATTAATTTTTACAACATTATTTTTCAAACTCTTATATATAATAACACCTACACCATTTCTAGTGCAACCCCTGCCTGAATACCAAAGTTTAAAACCTAAGTTATCAAACTCGTTAGCCTTTTTCTCCAACCTATTTAGTCCCTTGAATACATAAAATATTTATCTTCTTATGAACCATAATATCAACTAATTCCATTAGTTTACCTGTGAGAGTATCTATATTCCAAGATACTATCATAATATTAATTTTTGATAAATCATAAAATGATAGTTTGCAAAATGGAAAGATTTATGGATGTACATAAGGGTTTTATGGGACTATATTAGAGAAGGGATAATAAGTTAAAATGTTTTATGGAACTATATTAGAGAAGGGATAATAAGTTAATATACCAAGCAAAATCTGACACATCCAGCACCTAACAGTCTGAAAATGTAAATAAAATATAGGAAAATTTACATACATAGCATACAATTCTTATGTATTTACATATCTCACATCTATGTATGTAAATGTGATATTAAAGACTTGAGTGATATGTGTGTAAATATGAAAATTTAGGTGCGAGATATGTAAATGCATAAGAATTGTATGCTATATATGTAAATGCCCCTAAAATAAAATAAAATACGGTCATAGAATACATAAGCAATATTTAAGGATTAATCAGTGCAATACTCCTAGTAATATTAGTAAAACAAAAACTGCATAACATGTAGAAAATAACATATCCTTAAAATATAACACCAGATCATAGTACCTTTGCCCATTGGAAATCAAAAATCGTCTCAATGCTCTTATGAACGACTCCACATACTCGGCAAACAATTCCCAGGTCATCCTTGAGAATGAAAGAATGGCAGCACTCCTCTTCCTTCTCAACAGGAGCCGATGGTTCAACATCCTAGAACACAAATTAAATCAGCGATAAGTGTAATTAAAAAAAAAGTGTCTAAATAATCCTTCGATTATTTATAATATCAAAAAAATCCTCAGAATCTTTAAATTTGAGCTGAAATGGTTATCCATGGAGAATATTTCAGCACATACTAAAAGAGTTTGGGGACTGAATTGACACTTTTATAGGCTCCGGAACTAAAATAACTCCCTGCAAAGAGTTAGGGGACAAGTTTGACACTTTTCTAAATTAAAAATGTTAAATATAACTGAGAAGATAATTCCCAGTACAGGAAAACTCAAGCAAGGAAAAAAACTCATTTTCTCATAAAACCATGATGAGGCTAGAAATTGCGCAGCAGCAAAACCATAAAAACTTAAAATTTGTCCACTGATAACAAAATAGATGTGGTAAATGAGGAGCGAGGCAAGGAACCTTTTTATTATTTTTTTTGCATAATGATTGAGATTGGTGACAACAATGGCATATTTAAATCTGTGAATAATTTTTCTGATATCAGAAAACACAAAATAAAACAAGCAGCAGTCACATATTATCAATCTAAGCGTGTAGTTTAACATATCTAAACCAAGTATCGACACCTTCTGACTTTAAATGCGCATAAAAAATTACTTCAGTGGTTACCTAGTTTCTATATCATATGAATGTCTCCACGTGCGACAACTTACTGATAAGTCTCCAGTCTGAAATCTCATCAGTTCATATATGTTTCATGTTACAAAAAATGTAAACCAGAATAGAGAGTGTTACTAGATTTATGCGCTAATATTAATATGTCAATCATATCTTATAACACATACTGATCAAAATAATATTAAGTGGCTGATAATTTTGAGCTAGCCTAAAAAAAAGATTCAAACTTGCTTGGAATTATGAGTTTTTTCTACTCAAAATGAATCAATTGAATCAAATAAAAAATTATAAAAAAGGTTAATTATTTCATGAGACAGTCGGATCACTTGATTTTGATGGTTACCATTCTCATTAATTTAAAGAAAATACTAATAATCATCACCATGATAGGCGATAAACATAGAATTAGTCTTTTTATGTAAGACCATTTAAAATTTAAGCACAACTTTTCGCTGCCGATTAGATGCATGCAAGATCATCTCTAATTCAAAGTCACACATCCCAAAACTTAAATATTTACCCTTTCTATCTCTCCATATTACCACCTCACCAAAGCTAGCCTTATATGTTGTCTCTAGTGTAAAATCTTTCTTCAATGAAAAGGCAGCCTATGCCCATCAAATGTATGGACACTAATTCAGGCAAAATCAAACTTTTCATTATCAAACAAGATATCTTAACAGCTTTTCTTCTGGCATAGATTTAAACAAAATGTAAAAAATATTATAAATTACCAAAACGATGCATGCACATCATTGAAAAGTTTTTTTTATCTTTGGCCAGTTTAAATAAAAACCTTGTGACACTGATTTTTGGTCCCATGACATCTGAAAATCATCTCTCTATCATCGATATTTAGACATAAGGTTTCTGATCGCCCTGTTAATCTTTGCACTGAATGCAGGAGGTGATTTATTTCTTGCACGAAATCGTGCTAGGTTGAATCACAATGATAGCTTTCAAGCTATCATCGAGAAAAAGTCGATGTGATCATTGAGCAACATTGACGTCATTAGCATGCAAAAAAGTGTTATTAAGGTCATCAAAGGCAAATTAAGATTCGTTGATTTTGTCCATGTCCTTCTAGTGAGAAAAAAAAAGACGAACAACCAACATGTCTTTGACTGGCGAAAGTGGCTTGATAAAAGAGATGATCACGATCTTTAACAAAAACTTGTAAAATCATACTTGCTTATTGTAGAATTTTGGAATTGAGCAGAATACTATTATTGATATTGAATAGGATATTAAAACAGATTCAAGGGTTATATAAAAGAAAAAGTATAATACCCAAATCACTCCTAGTAACACCCGAAAGATAAAAAAAGAATGACATAAATATAGAAACGAAAATAATAGAAATGACAATAAAATAAATAGAAATAACTTTTAACACTCCCTCTCAAGTTGAAGAATAGATGTCAATCATGTTCAACTTGGACTTAAAATTGTCAAACAGCGGCCGAAGAAGATTCTTTGTGAGAATATCTATAAGTTGACCTATGGATGGAAATAAAGGAACACAGACTTCCCCGAAATTAAGCTTCTTCTTGATAAAATGATAGTCAATCTCAATATGTTTAATATGATCATTTTGAATCAAATTATTTGCAATATTAATAGTGGCCTTATTGTCGCAAAACAGTTGCAAAGGAACGGAGACCGACACACGTAACTCGCGGAGCATGATGCGCAACCAGATGGCTTCACATACTCTAAGAGCCAGACTAAAACTCGGCTTCAACACTGCTGTGAGCAACCACTGACTGTTTTTCACTTTTCCACGTGACAAGGTTTCCCCAGACGAAAAAGCAATAGATCGTCAATCATGGATGAACTCGACCTAATCTACGTTCGTATAAAAGACAATGGAGCGAGAGGAGTGAAGAGAGAATAACAAACCTGAGCTCGCTGTGTCTTTTAAATAGTGGAAAATCCGACGAACAACAGTGAGGTGATGCTCTTAGGGATCATGCATGAACTGATTAACATTACCAACAACATGGCAGATGTCTAGACGCGTATGGACGAGATATATGATTTTCCCCATTAGATGTTGGCAATATGTCTTGTTCACCATAACGACATTGTGAAGTCTGTTAATTTCTCATTGGGATCCATTGAAACAACTACTGGTTTGCACAACAGTAATTTTGTTTCAGTCAGTAAATCTATCACATTTTTGTGTTGGGAATGGCTAATGCCTTCAGAGGGCCGAGCTACTTCCATACCAAGGAAAGAACTGAGAGAATCCAAATCCTTCATCTCAAAGATGCAACTAGGATGCTTTTGAAAGATTCTAAGGCCGAATGATCATCACTTGTGAGAATGATGTCATCAACATAGACAATGAGGATAGCAATACGGTCATCAGATGAGCATAGGAATAACATTGTGTGATTAAATTGGGCTTGCGAGAAACCATGACCCTCAACAATTAGTGTAAACTTGCCGAACAAGGCCCGGTAGGATTGTTTCATGCATCACTTACATGTTTACAAATTGGCTCCATGCAATTCTTATCAATAATCATAAAAGAAATAATATTTGTAGATTAGCTTACATGTTACCCATATTGAGTTAGTCAACCATACGAGTTTACTCCATTTAAATAAACCCAAATTTTCACAGCTCATACAGTTTAAACATTTGAGAAAATCCAAGTGTCTTTAGAATCATGGGGCATTCAAAGATTTTGATAGACTCATTAAATCTGTAAAGAAATTCAACACAAGATTGGTGCCAACAATTTTCACATAATTATAATTGAGGGTTTTTTTAATTATTTATTTTGGAGATTTTGTTAAGCATGAAGAGGTTGGAAAAGTAAAATAAAAAATGGACAGCACCTCCCGTTGATTATTTAGTGTTAATAAAACTACAAGCTCATCTTAATGCAAGCCAAAGTAGGGTTAGACATGATTTATCTGCAAAAAGATGGCTATAGGAGGCTCACCCAGGTGGCATCTCCACCCTTCTCTTTCTCTTTCAAGAAGGCTGTGAGGCTCGCCTTGACAAATGTCATAGAAAGGAGAGGAATGATCAACATCACAGAGGTTTAAGGCATGCATTAATTGAGATTGAGAAAGCGGCATCCTTTTATGAATTTTGATCATTTTTTTTTGTATCTAGAAAGCTACAAGTTATTCAGAAAGATAACACAATATAGTGTGGCACAATTTATATTGCAGGAAATGCTATGAAGCCTACCCCAACAATTGTTATAGTGAGTGATTCATGATCTTCCGTAAGCGCAAGTGTGTGTGTGTGTGTGTGTGTGTGTGAGAGAGAGAGAGAGAGAGAGAGAGAGAGAGGGAGAGAGAGAGAGAGAGAGAGAAATGTGGAGTTCAAGGAAGTTGTACATGTTGTCAACAGTTTAGTGATGCGTTATGCATGAACAAGTGGTTGTGCTGCGATTGTAGAGAGGAAGGAGTATAGAATCGCACTATAGGATGAGGTATGAGCAAGGAAGGCAAACTCAATTTCCTTTTGCTTCCCAATGAGCGAAAGTAGTCAAGCTAAGAAGAGGTGGTTGAATGAATAAGTTGGGAAAAGAGTAGCCTATGTGAGAAGAACAGAAAAATAAACTAGCTGGGAAGGTTGCATAAAATCCAAGGCAAAAGGAATCAACAACGGTTGAGGCCACTCATATATGGACAAGGTTTAACGAAAAAGCATGCGCGAAGCAAAAGAGCTATATATCTCACAAACTCTGCAAAAGGTTTTATCAATAAAGAGGAGTTGAGGGCAAGAAACGAAATCAAGCTAAAAGCTTACTGTCAACAAAGGATTGCAAGGGAGAATGAGGACATTGATATAGGGAGCGCAAGCACAGGAGTCACACAAGGAAACTGATTGAGATTGAGAGTCATACAAAAGACCACATGAGACCTTCATCAAGCAGGAGCACAATAACTTAATTGGTGGTCTTTTTAACATAACAATAGATAGAGTTTAGGTTGGGATTGGCTTCCATCTGTTAGAAAGCACAAGATTTGATTTGAAAGATTTATTGGAATTTTGCAGCCAAAATTGATTGGAATGAAACTTGCAAAAATGAGAGTTAAAAGCTAATTGGTATGAGGGATACATCCATGGGAATCCTAAACTAATTATGGAAGACTTGTATCAATTAGAATCCTTAAAAATAAAATTTACAATATCAAGGATGAGGAAAGCCCAGTTATGCACCTTTATGATCTTACCCTATAAGAAAGAGGGCCAGATTGGTTTAAGCTAACTTGAAGAGTTTTCTAAATTTATGTCAGCCTTATTAATTGGGTTTTATAATGTTCGCTTTCAATATGACAACAAGCTTGTAGACCGGAATTTCAAAAATAATTTAGATTTAATTTAATATATATGGGTATTTGTGATTTTGAAAAATAGTATTTTGATTTTTGAAATAAATGAGAAAATAATATTTTAATTCTTGAAAAAAATGAGACCAAATAGATCTCACATATTCGAAAGTTTAGATGGTTGAGCGTGATATCACAAGTAATACACTGCCCCGAAGGATAAGTATATCACTTGTAGTAGACTTAACATCCCAAACTAAAGAGTTTTGTGATATCCATTTAGTCTGCAAAACATTTTATGTATAATCGACAAGTTCGCCTACCTAATATAAGGATTAGATAGGGTTTATTTTACATGGGTTCTAAAGTTCCCTATAAGGCAAACCCCTATAGTTAATTATATCTTAAATGATCAGAGTCACTTAGAAAAATTCTCGATTAAGATTAATGATTCTGTCTTTAAGAATTTAATGTTTAGGCTTTCACGATTAGATATACCAAAATCAGAAGGGAATGACTCCAATGGGATTAGTTATTTGGGAGTCCAAAGGAAGGAAGAATAAGGGATGTCACAGATTTTGAGGTGGACCTCGATGACTTCCTAAATTATCCTATAGTTGGGTTTTAAATTTTAGTAGCAAATTTATTTAAATTTCAATCCTGTCAATTATTATTTAGGGCTTACATTTGCATAATATCCAATTATGCAAATAACCTAGAAGATATGATGATTTAAATCGTATCGGACGACAACATCGGAATCCTAAGGTGAGTTAGGGCTTATATTGCACGATGTACAAAAGCCTAAAAGATAAAGTGGAGATTTATGTCGCACTAGACAAACTACCTCGAAATCCTATGGGTTATTTAAACTAAATAAATGTATAGCAGATGTAGATTTGTTTTACTGTTGCAGATCGTCATCCTTCGTTCGCTACATCTTCGATGTGCTACCCACAAAAGCTTGCTCCATACTTCACGTAGCAGCAGTTTTAGATTTAGTGTTTCATAGCGATCCACCTTAAGTAAACATACTATTGTTCTCTATCCTGAAAATCTTGCAATTAATTTAAAGCATGCATGAACAAGATATACCATAAGGAAGTGCAGTAAAGGCGACCAAACGCAGTAAGTATAAAATAAACTTGTGTACCTGGCGTGTCTACTGCTCCAGCAAATGGGGTTAGTGCCGCAGGTAAAAGTAAACGAGTATAGTAGAGATATTAGCAGGCGGGGCAAACGTACATTTATATATAAAAGAATAAATGACAAAACATCGCATGGAAAACTTGAAGAAAACTGAAAGTGACTCACGAAGACTCAAAGAAAACCGTAGGAAACGCACGAAAAATTGAAGAAAACCATAAGCATTCAAGTCGGGGTAGGTTCAACTTAATTATTCCCGAAATACTTCAAAGGCAACCAGCGGTCATCCATGTACATAAAACCCAACATTCAACTAAAAATTTTCAACAAGACAATCTTAGGAGGACAATTCTTAGCTTAGGACAGGTAACAGACAAGTGAACATTTAAATTGTATCATTCAAAGGTTACGGTTTGTCATGCATTTAAAACTAGAATTTCATTTAGTAGTCAAAAGTATTTGTTTCGTAAGAGATATATTTTGTTTTGTTTTATCTTTATATGTTTTGAAAATACCGTCCACAGATCAATCACATTGTCGGGCTATAATTGTCAGCAGCCTAAAAAGGTAAGGGTCATCGCTAGTCTTAGTGTCAGTGAATAATATGATCATCCTACATTCTCACCAGGTCCCTGGGTCAGGTCCCGATGTCGTAGGATGCAATATTATTTTGTTTTATTAGCGGATGACTTTGTCATCACCGCCCTTAAACCCTGAACCGTCCAACTTACAGCTTTGCTTAATGGTTCATATATAGCCTAAGTTTTATATGTGCACTTATAGTAGGATATAAGCTGGTGTGCGAACTAAAGAAATTATTATATGAGTTGAAACAATCTCTCAGAGCATGATTTGAAAGGTTCACCAAGGATATTCTTGCCAATAGGTACTATTAGTGTCAGGTCAATCACAATTTGTTTGTGAAATCAAATCAAGAATGTATAATAATCATCCTTATTGTCTATGTAGATGACATTATTCTTACAGACAACGACGTAAACAAACTTGAAACAATCAAAAGAACAATGGTCTCTGAGTTGAAATTAAAGATCTTGGAACTATAAGATATTTCTTGGGAATAGAACTAGATCCAAAGAAGTAAGTGCCATATCCCAGAGAAAATATATCATCGACTTATTAAAGGAGACAAAAATATCGGGATGCAAATCAAAAGATACTCCTATGGATCCCAATCAACGAGCATCAAAAGGAGAGGATAAACTAACAGTTGGAAAAGGGAGGTATGAAAGACTTATAGGGGAACTTATATATCTGTCACATACAAGACCTGACATTACTTTTTATGAGCGTAGTGAGCCGACATATGAAGGATTCAAATGAAAATCATTTAGAAGCGGTCTTTTGAATTTTGAGGTACCTAAAGATGACTCCATGACATGGATTGATATTCAAAAATACTGAGATCCCTGAAATTAAAATCTACACTGATGTTAGTTGGCAAAAGAACTAACTGATAAAAAGTCTACCACAAGTTCTTGTTCATTTGTATGGGGTAACATTGTTACTTGGAGAAATAAAAAACAAACTGTGGTGGCAAGAAATAATGCTGAATCCGAGTATCGTGTCTTAAACCAAGAAATTTGTGAAGGGATGTGCCTATAAAAGCTATTGATGGGACTTCACATGGAGAACTAAAGCACTATTAAGATGTTCAGTGATAACCAATCAACCATCAACATTTCAAAGAATTCGGTACACCATGATTGGACTGAACATATAGAGATTGGCAGGCACTTTATCTCTGAGAATGTCAATGGAGGGGTTGCTCAGCTATTATATATCCCAACTCAGCATCAAATTTCTGACATTCTTACTAAAGCTCTTCCTCAAGGGCCACTTCAGTGATCTCAGCAACAAGTTTTAGATGTATGATATATACAACTCAACTTAAGGGAAAGTGTTGATATGCATATCCGGTTTAAGAAACTGCAGGTCCGTAATTACATTTGAGAGGGAGAAATTATTCTCCCTTAGTTATCCATTATTGTGTTTTCATTTCTTTCTTTTTTATCACGATCGTTTGAATTTTCGTCCAACTATATGAGCGTTAGTCTAAGTTGTATGTATATTTATTATTTACTTAATGAGAAAATAAGAGAGATTCTCCTCTAAATTCTACAAACACATTCATTGATTTTAACAACACCAATATCGTGTTAGTATCGTGTATGAAATTACTTTTATTGCTTAAACGAGCTGTAACATGCTTTATAGGCCAAATTAAAGCACTCGATGCATTCCATGAAGTTATTTTATCAGATATTCTTTGATTATGTGTCAATATATGGATTTAAAAAAAGGCCAAAATGATCCCTGGACTAATTATTTGGGGGCTAATCCTAAACTATGCTATTTGTACAATTTATTCCCTTAACTCGGCAAATTTGGTCCAAAATAGTAGACTAACTCATCCAATCTAGTCCAAAATAATCCAACAAGCCCATAAAAACAGTTCAGGGAACATTTAACCTTATTTTATTGATAAATAAATCTTTCAAAAGATCTTTTTTTGACAACTTTATGAGAAGTCACTTCTCTTTATATACATTAGAGAGTATATCTGCAGAAAACTATATGCTTAAGGGCTTGGCTCCATTCAATCCTTATTAAACAATCAAAATGATACAGGAGTTAACCAAACAATAATGGGAAAAATAAAATATTATTACTGAAATCAAATAAGAAATTACAACCAACACACTTAAATGAGAAATAATATCAACATGACATTACACGCAACTAAGGTGAAACTAAGGTTTACACGCAACTAAGGCGAAGCTAAGGTGGTGGTGGTGTTGGCCTTTAGGGATTTGGAAAGGCTGCGGCAAGGTAGGTAAGGGTTGGACTGAGGGGAAACAGCCACACGACAGTAGTGCCTGCTGTCCTGGGCGGCAGCAAGCAGTAAAAAGCAGGAACAGCAAGACAAACAGTGGAACCTTGCTATTTTGGGCGGCAGCAGCAAAATAGGAGAGGGTACAGCAAGGAACGGCAGGCCAAACAGTAGCAGCTTGCAGATTGGGGCTGCAGCAGCAATGCAGAAGGGTGGACAGCAATGAACGGCAGACCAAACAGCAGCGGTTTGCAGTTTGGGGCAGCAGCAGAATGGTAGAAAGGTTATGTGGCAAACAGTGGCAATGGACGGGAAGCTGGAAGCAATGCAAAAGGCTTGGAGAAGGATAAACACCACCTCGGGAGCAAGATACAGACAAGGCACCACTCGATCCTAGGATACAACCCTCGAAGAGAAGACACCGACGCCGTCGGCTGCCCGAACAACATACGACAAAAACTAACCCTAAACTCCTACGAAAACAAATTTACAATAATAGAATAACTAGAAGTGAAAACACTGACGCTATCCGCTGCCCGAACAACATACGACAAAAACTAACCCTTAACTCCTACGGAAACAAATTTATAATAATAGTATAACTAGAAGTGAACCCAAAGGACAGCACAAAGCAAGCAAAGGCATAGACTGATTTGATCCAGGCATGCAGGTGCAAAGCCAGCTTAACACGCGGGACTCCCCGTGTCACAAAGAGTTGTAAATTTGTAGCTAAATTTTAAGCAGCCTCCGACACTTGATTAAAAATGAGTGTATTAAACATAATTCCATCAGGTTTATTTTTGCTTTCAAAATTTAAATGTCAGAAAATCTTAATGTACCTTGAGCCAAAAAATATTTAAAGCTTTAGAGATTCATTCATTATGAATAAAGAATTTCAGCAAAATCTTATTGCCACCAATGCTCAAGAAGTTACAATTTGGGAAATTTTTTTCTCAATTCATGTGTAGTGGAGATATTGTAAAGCAATAAAGATGGAAGGAAAAGTAAGATAAAAAAGGGACGGTAACATGCCTTAATTTTTGTTGGTTTTCTCGTAACAAGACTACAAAACTTCCATCAAAAGATTCCATGGTGGGATGAGGCATGATTTACACCGCAAGAAATGTTGAAGTCTTCCCCTGACACTGCCATAGTAGGGTGAGGCACGCTACATAACATGGAGGTCAGATAGACGAGAAACTCAAGAAGATTATAATTGTTGTCGACTTAGGTAGTGCTATACACAAGCAGACGTGCTAGGGGGATAAAGAGTAATCATAACCAGAGAGAAGACAAGTGGTAAGATAAAATGCTGGGAGGACCAATTTTTCCATTTTTACATGCAAAAAAATCAAATTGGGAAAATAGGTGCTCTTGCAAGTGAGTTAGGAAAGACAAATCTTGCATTAGAAGAGTGATAGGGAGCGAACATTGAGAGGGTCATATAAATTCAAAGGCAACGGGGAGAAGCAGTGGATGGGGCTGCAAGCATAGACGGGGGATCTTGTATGTTGATGAAAATGAGTGCATAAACTGCAAGCATTAGAATTTGTATGCTTGGCATGCGTGGGAAATGAGTGGTTCAGCAATGGGAGAAGTGGAGGGTAAGATAAGGGACGGTACAGAGTCCTACTAAAGCTGGTTGATGTGAGAGGACAGTGAAGGTGGAGTGCATTATTAGGTGCAAAACAGTGAGAGCAATTAAAAGTGTAAAAGTCGTGCAGGGGAGAATAAGTGTTAGGAATATTTTGTAGTTGTGGTTGAGCAAGAGAAAAACTTCATGTTAGTGAATCATGGAAGGAGGCAACATGTGTGATCTGTGAAAGTTGAGCTGTGGATCATGCAAGTAAATATTTTTATTTTCTTCTCTTTTTTCTGGATTCAATGCATTTTTATGACCTGTGTGCATGTGCATTGACGTGCATGCATGCACCCAAATTTTCTTTAACCTTTTCTTGCATGTATTTCGCCAAACATTGTCATTTGAACAAAACAAAGAGGCTTTGACATAGGTCATGACCTATCTACACTAACAGAAATTTGATATGATCCGGAACCGAAAACAGCGACCAAACAACAAATAAATTGCAATAGAGAGGTAGGAGAACTCAAAAGAGGCCTGATTTTATTAATAACAACGAAAGAAAACAGGGAACAACATTGATTGACTGTTGGAGAGGTAGATCATCTCTCCAAAAATCCTAGACTCCACTAGGAACACCACGGGAAAAAAAATTACAGCCCAAACAAAATATAACCCAAACCCTAGATTATTAGCCCTAATATAAGCCTCCCAAAAACTCTACAAACTTTCCCCCTAAAACTTTTCAAACTTTCCCCCAAAAAAATGGATACAATCCGGAACAGAAAACAGCGACCAAACAGCGAATAAATCGCAATAAAGAGGTAGGAGAACTCCAAAGAGAGTTGAATTTACTCATACTAATGAAAGCAAACAAGATATAACTTTGATCTACTGTTCGGAGGTACATCGTCGCTCCACAAACCGTAGACACAGCTAGGAACACTATAAGAAAAGAAAAGCCACAGCACAAACAAAGCATAGCCCAAACTCTAGGTTATTAGCCCTAATAT